>PVKM010044074.1:0-12351 GCA_004027735.1 Carollia perspicillata | reverse complement strand
ATTTAATGAAGAGACTATTTTACAAAGGTTGAATTAATGTTAAGGGAATCAATAATGGGTAGTAAAGTAGAGATAGCCTTTATCTCTCCCAGACCTGAATGAGCCACAGGAAGGAGTTGTTACTGGCCCCCTGTAAGAACTGTAGCCTTCCACTAAGGGCTGCCCAGCTGGAGCTGTGGCCTTTAGTAGAAGGTCAAAGCCACTGTCAAACCGTGGGCCCCCAAGGGGTGGGACTGGGAATCAAGAGAATAAATACTCAACTTTTTTCTCTTACTACTCTCCTTCAGTCCTCTGCTGGTTCTTTCCATTGGCTGAAACCAGTCAACGCAGGAAAGTAAGAGAGTCTGGGCGATGCAGACTCCTGGGATGCAGAGCAGGTTGGGAGAGCATGGGGATAGGTCTAGAAGGGCTAGTGGGAACTGTCCAGCAGAGCCATATTGTATGTGTGTGTTTTCTGTTTACATTATTTTTTTTTTTGTATTTTGTTTTTAGCTCCCACATGTCTTTGTGAACTGTGTTGAATGCTTTACCTTGAGGCTGCTTTTGGAACAAATTTTAAACAAGCTGAATCATCTTAGTTCTTCAGAGGATGGATATTCTACTCAAATAACCTGTGACACATTTAATGACTTTGTTCGCTTGTTTAAACAAGTAACCAAAGCTAAAAATCTCAAGGACCAGACTGTATATATCGTAAGTATTTAATTTCATTATATTATCTCTTATTTGAAAATTGGTTTGCTTATTAGTTCAATTTCCATATATTTGTTTTGAATCTCACTATGTGCAGTGCACCATGCAAGGTGCTTTTGGAATACAAAAATGTTTTAGATGTATTTCTAACCTAAAGTGAGCTTTAATTTAATAGGAGAGTTATGACACACTAATTGGCATATGACTATATGCAGAATGTGGTAAGTGATAACCACGAGGTGCAAAATACTGACTTAGGCGCATCTGGTAAGTTTCAAGAGGTGATATTTGAGAGAGACCTAAAAGAATGACTAGGGTGTTAATAGGACAAAACTGAAGAAAAGGAATTTCAGATGGAGGAATTATATAAGCAAATACATACAGATGGGAGTTGGAGGCCAGGGAATTATCAAATAGGCTAGTTTTATTGGGTTATAAGTATGAAGGGATAAAAAGAAAACTAGAAAAGTAGGTGGTGGCAGATCATGGAGTGTTTTCAGACTATACTAAACCATTTTATTTTGTTTTCTAGATAGTGAGAGGAGGTATTGATGATTTCAGAGCAACAAATATGCTTTAGGAAGGGCACTCTGAAGGCCCATTGAATAAGTGGATTGGAGGGGATGAAAGACTGACTGCTAGAAAAGTTGTTTTTGAGGCTTTTGTAGCTATTTACATTAGAGGAAATTTGGGCCTGGACTAGAGTTGGGACAGGAGACACAGAAAGGAATAGATGGAATAGATAACAAAGGTCACACTTACCAGTTCTCTGTGGGGTAGATTTGTGGGGAAAGATGCATCAACTAATTTTAGATTGGCTGCGTTTGAATTATGGTTGTTACATCAATATGAAAACGACCAGCAGATAACTAAAAATGTATCATGTGGTTTACCTCAGTGAATTTTTTTATAACACTCTTAACGTTTTAAAAAAATGATTCTCTCTGAATTAGAATTGAATTGTATTATGGAGCCTGTCAAAACACTAAGTTATTAACTAACTGAAGGGACCAAATCTTATTCATTCTTGTATAAAAGTTTCTTCCAGATTTTAATTTCAGTTATTTTTTCAACAAATATTTATTGAGCATTTCCTATGTGTTAGGCACTATTCTAGATACTGGAGATAGAACAGGGAACAAAATTTCTGCCCACTTACAACTTATAGTCTGGTTAAAGAAAATAGATAATAAGCAAGTTAACAATTAGTGTGTCTGCTAAATTACATTAGAGGAAGGGCAAATCCAGTGGATGGGGGAGAGTAGTTATTTTTTTTTCTAAATAGGGAAGACAGGGAAGATCTAAAAAAAGAATATTCCAAGCAGAGATTTATATGAGAGTACAAAGATTGGAGCATGCCTTTTATATTCAAAGACTATCAGGGATTGAGGCTGAAATAGTTTAAATAAGGTGGAGGTTGAGAATCAACAAGAAAGTTGCAAGGCTATAAGCTTATAGACTAGTGTTATGGGTTGACTTGTTTCCTCCAGAAATTCATACGTTGAAGTTCTAACCCCTGATACTCAGAATATAACCTTTTTGGAAATAGGATTATTGCAGTTGTAATTAATTAAGATGAGGTCATAGTAGAATAGATTGGGCCCCTAGTTCACTATGAATGGTGTCTTAATAAAAAGGAAACATGGACAAAGACATGCCCATGAGAGAGTGCCATGTAAAGATTGGATGTATGCTGCCATAGGCCGAGGGACTAGCAGAAACTAAGAGATGGGCCTGGAACAAATTTTTCTCTAGCACATCAAAGGAAACGTGGCCGTCTCAACACCTAGATCTTGGGCGTCTAGCTTCCAGAATTGTGAGATAATAAAATTTCTATTGTTTGAGCCATACTGTTTGTGGTGCTTTGTTATGGCAGCCTTGGGAAACTAATACAATTAGTTATGAGGTATTTTAATCTTGGCAAAAATCATGTTGGTTTAGAACAGGGTAGTAGCAATGGAGGTTGTAAGTGGGCTGGATATATTTGAAGGAAAGGCTGACAGAATTTTGTGGTAGGTTGAATGTGGAGGGAGGGAGGGAGGGAGGGAGGGAGGAAGGAAGGAAGGAAGGAAAGGAAGGAAGGAAGGAAGGAAGGAGTTTGCATGTACCTGAAAGGATGGATTTGTCAGTATTTCGCGAAAACTATAGCTGGTAGGGTCTTTCTGTGGGGAAAGGAGTGATCAGAAGTTTGGTTTTGAGGTTGTTAAGTCTAAACAGAGATGTTGAATTGGTACTTGGACACTTGAGTTTGAAGTCACGAGAGAGGTCCATTGTGGAGGTGCTATTTTGGAGTTGTGAGCCTATAGGGAGTAGTACTTTAAGCTGTGAAACTGGTTAAGTCACTAAGAGTGAATGAGTTAGAATAGAGGCATGTCCAGTGACTGAGCACTGTAGCACTCTGTGCTAAGGGATGAGGAAATGATAAAGAACAAACAAGGAGACAGAAGAAATCAGTGATGTACAACAAACACTTGGAGAATGCAGTGTCCCAGAAGTCTTTCTGAGTGGCCCTTTCTTTGTCCTTTGGTTAGAGAACAGACTTTTGTTGGGACTTTTTTGGCTATCCTTGCTGGCCTTTCTGTGCTGCTGGTTTCTTCAGCTCCACATCTGGGATATGTGAGACAGAACGATACTCAGGCAGTTTACTCTCTGACGTGAGTTGCCATTCCTCTGGTCTGAAGTTCCTAGCTGGTGTACCTTCTCTTCACCTTTCGGAGCTCCGTTTGATTTGCACATAATATTCCAGATTCTTAATTTCCCTTAGGAGGAAGAGTAGGAAAAAGTACATTTGCCCCATCTTTCCAGAAGCATAAGTCTGTTTCTTTTATGTAAGTGCATAGTGAAGAATACAGCAACTACTAGTAAAGTCTGGCATCATTACCTGATGTGGACTCCTGCCCGTGAAGTCCATGTGTTGTGGTTGCGAGAGACACATTCACACGGACTACAGAAGTCCTGTGGAGAAAAAGGGATGACATGGCCACTCTCTGAGGGAGAGAGAGGGCCCTGGCCTCTGCCTGGACAGGCTTTTATTGCTTTTCTGGGTACATTACATTGAGGATGGTCCTCATTTACTATGCACAGGTTCACTGTAGGTGATTATGTTTTCCAGAAAACAAAGGAAAGAATGTTGCTAATTACTTCAAAGAGAAGGATGTTGCAGATCCTTCAACATGGTTGCACTGGTTACACTCCATACTTGGGAGCTTTAGCACAGATTTTAGGAAGTTACTTTAGAGATATGCAGTAAACATTTTCTGCCTCAATATAGGATGAGGGAGTTTTAGCAAAAGCAAGTCTCATAGCAGCCTAGGTACAATGCAGGCCTGATTCCCCATGGGAAAAACTATTCATGGGTGTGGGTCCTGTGTGCCGGACCTCACTCCCAACTGGCCTTTCCGAGTGGGGGCTGGGTTACATTTCCCACGCCGCGAGGAACAGGTCCCTGTAATTACCACCTTGATTTGTGCTAAAAAGGCTCTCATTTACCTTACTCTTGCTATTGTACCACCAGTACAAATGTCAGCATAATGAAAAAGGAAAAGTCATATTTTAATAATTATGAAAATAGTTTTGATCTTGCCAACCTCCTGAAAAGGTTTTAGGGACATGCCTCTCTCCTTACCCTCTGCTGCTGGAGGCCAAGATCACACTTCAAAAACAGTTGGTCTTTCACTGAAGTAAGGTAGGGGACAATATCATTGGAGTTGTATTAGAGAAGTGATAGTCAGAAACTGTAATATTTAAGAATAAAGAGGAATAACCTCAGAATATGATGGCTTCAACAAATAGAATTTCAAAGCTGTGTGTCCTTAGGGAAGAGGGAAAATAAATCAATTTCTAGAAATAACCAAGAGGAGTAATTTGGACCCTATTCATTTTTCAAACCAAGTGGATCAAAGTAGGCATTCAGTATGTGTTAGTTGACTAAATGTTACTGGTGGAAAAGTTTGCATATATTTAGTGTAGAACATTTGTTAGAGTAAATCTATAGACTGTTTAGCTGTCTAATATATGAATTGGTAAACTTCAGTACTTAGGAAATAACACAGAAAGGTGGCTGAAAATATTTTCTAGTCAGTAAACCACTTTACTAATCAAGAGTTGATTAGAATGTTTTCTTGTAAATTATTAAGAAAAATAATTTGGATCTGAATTAAAATTTTTACTTCTCTATTAGTTATCTAGTAATTGCCTTATTTTTAAAAGATTTTATTTTTCCATTTCTAGACAGAGAATGGAGGAAGAGGCAGAGAAACATCAATGTGTAGTTGCCTCTCAAGTGCCCTTCACTGGGGACCTGGCCTGCAACCCAGGCATGTGCCTTGACTGGGAATCGAACTGGTCACGCTTCAGTTCCCAGTCTGGCACTCAATCCGCTGAGCCACACCAGCCAGGGTTAATAATTGCTTTTGAAGAAGGATCATTTATTATAATACCATAAAATTATAGTGGGTTAATTATATTAAATCAGAATAAACTTAATTTATGGTACCAGCTTTGTGTTTTGTATTAAAATAGGGATAAAAATTGACCAATTTATTTGAATTAAACTGTGTCCTGCATTAGAGAGTTATTTCAATGGAGATTGATGGGAAATTGAATAATGTGAAGGCACAGTGGGGAAACTAGTTGATATTTTTTAGCAATAAATAATTTTAGCTTTATTTTGTCTAAACTAATTGGAAATGAAATATCTTATGTTGATTACTCATATACTGTTTCAAACTTGTCTATTAATAAAACAAATATAAAACAATGTGGGACATTTTGAGAAATAATATTATATTCCCTACATTTCAATTTCTAATTTAAATAATTTTAATTTGCAGTAAGATTTATTAATAAAGTATAAATGATTAAATAGCTTTCTTTAGAAAAAGAGTGATTTCAGTTCTGGGAAGAAAATGTACAAGAGAAACCTAGAACATCTTGCCATAATAGAAAACTGGGAAACTATTAACTACTTCTAGGGTCACTTTAAAAAGACAAAGAATCTTTCCCTGGCTGGTGCAGTTCAGTAGATTGAATGCAGACCTATGAACCAAAGAGTCGCCGGTTTGATTCCCAGTAAGGGCATGTGCCTGGGTTGTAGGCCAGGTCCCCAGTGCGGGACATGTGAGAGGCAACCACACATTGATGTTTCTTTCCCTCTCTTTCACCCTCCCTTCCCGTCTCTCTAAAGCATATATATATGTATAAAGGTAAAGAATCTCATGGATCAAAAGAATTAATATCGTTAAAAAGTCCTCACTACCCAAAGTGGTCTGTAGATTCAGTGCAATGCCTATGGAAATTCTAGTGGAATTTTTCACAGAAATAGAAAAAAATACTTTTAAAATTTGTATAGAATTACAAAAGATCCTGAATAGCCTAAGCAGCCCTAAGAAAGAAGAACAAATCCTCAGAAAGATGGAAGCATCACACTTTGCGGTTTTAAACTATAGTATAAAGCTAAAACAGTATGGTACTGGCATAAAAATAGGCACATAGACCATTGAAACAGAATAGAGAGCCCAGAAATAAACCCACACATATATATACATGTTCAATGAATTTGCAACAAAAGGACCGAGAATATATAGTGGGGAAAGGAGAGTCTCTTTAATAGTTGGTGCTGGCAGAACTGGCTAGCTACATGCAAAATGATGAAACTAGATCAGTATCTTATACCATGCACAAAATCAACTTAAAATTGATTCATATTTGAACATAAGACCTGTAAAACTCCTTGGAGAAAGCATAGGAAAAAATGTCTTTTACATCACTCTTGGCATTGATATTTTGGGTTTAACACCAAAAGGAAAGGAAACAAAAGCAAAAATAATCAAGTGGGACTGCATCAAATTAAAAAGCTTCTGCCCAGCCCTGACCAGTGTGGCTCACTTGGTTGGGCATCATCTAGCAAAGCAAAAGATCACCTCTTAGATTCCTGATCAGGGCACATGCCCGGGTTGTAGGTTCAGTCTCCAGTCAGGGCATGTAATTATGAGAGACAACCAATTGATGTTTCTCACATCGATGTTTCTCTCCCTCTCTCTCTCCTCTTCTCTCTGTCTAAAAATAAATAAAAATCTTAAAAAAAAAACTTTAAAAAGAAAAGCTTCTGCCCAGCAAAGGAAACCATGAACAAAATGAAAAAACAGCCTATAGCAGCCTATAGAATGGGAGAAAATAATTTGCAAATCATATATCTGATAAGGGGTTAATATCCAAAATACATAAGGAACTCATACAACTCAGTAGTAAAATAACCAGTTTGATTAAGAAATGTCAGAGGAACTTAAGATATTTTTTTCCAAAGACAATATATCCAGTGGCCAATGGGTCCATGAAAAGGCCTTTGACATCACTCACCATCAGGGAAAGGCAAGTCAAAACCACAATGAGATAGCACGTCACTCCTATTAGAATAGAGAGCATCAAAAAGACAAGATCTGAGTGTTAACAAGGACATGATAAAAGGGAACACTTGCACTACTGGTGGGAATGTAAATTGGTGCAGCTACTATGGAAAACAGTATGGAAATATCCCAAAAGTTAAAAATAGATTTACTGTATGATCTAGCAGTCTCATTTTTGGGTACGTGAGGTCTGTGTGGAAAAAGTTTAGCCATTGTTAATATAGCAAGAACAGTCTGTGGTATCTTGATGTAACTTGGCAGGCAGGGAGAGTGGACTGGAATGCACATGCATGAACAATGATGACTTCACTGTACTAGTAAGTGGGGGTGGTAGATGCTGTTGAGTGAGCACGTGTACTGTGTAGCCATCACATTCAAAATGACTGAGCGAGTAGAGCAGTGAATCTGCATCAGATTTTGTGTTAAGCTTGAATGTCCCCCTGTGGAAACTATTCAGATGATTCAGAAGGCTGCAGCTATGGGCAACTGGTGATTGGCAGCTTCATCATGACAACACAACTGCTCATGTATCACATCTCTTGCAGAGTATTTTGGGGAAACTCAAATCACTAGGTGACTCAGCCCCACTACAACCCAGATTTGGCACCCTGCAACTTCTGGCTTTTCCCAAAACTGAAATCACCTTTGAAAGGGAAGAGATTTTAGATTGTGGGTGAGATTAAAGAAAATACAAGGCAACTGATGGCAATTGGGAGAACTGTGTGAGGTCCCAAGGTACCTAATTTGAAGGGGACTAAGACAATGAGCCATTGTCTTATGTACAATGTTTCTTGTATCTTGTATCTTCTTCAAAAAATGTCTCTTTTTCCTATTACATGGCTGGATATCTTCTGGACAGACCTTGTATATTCATTCAAAGAAAATAACTCAGAATCTTGTAGAGATATGCACTCCCGTGTTCATTACAGCATTATTCACAACAGTCAAGATATAGAAACAACCTAAGTATTTCTCAGTGGATGAAGATGTGGTATATGGTGTTAACCTAAAATTAAAAAGCTGAAATAAGAGGCAAGAAGTGTTTATTTGGGATCAAAGAATTACAGTTTGGGTAGTACAGATTTAGACAGAAACCCAATACCGTCCCAGTTACAGGGTGAAAACAAGGGGTTTTTTATGAGAAAAGGCAAAAAATGACACAAAAAGAAGAAGGAATTCCTATTTATGCTAACAGGCTGAGCTACTCTTGGCTATATATGATTGGTTACTGATTCTGTCTTCAGATAGAGAATCCACAATCATCAGTCTTTGTGGTCAGGATGTCTGCTTTCCTCCTGGCTTTACAAACAATTGTTTGTAAAAGAATGTTATTTTAACCCAGTGCAAAGGTCTGACTGAGCACAAAGATTCAAGAAACAAGACATGCTAGGTAGTTCCTCTGGAACTACAGCTCTGGCTCCATTTTGAAAAGGCTCAGTTTATATTATTTTTTATAATGAAGTTATGTTCATCCATGAGGAAAAAGGAAATCCTTCCATTTGCAACAATATGGATGAATCTTGAGGGCATTATGCTAAGTGAAACAAGTCAGACAAAGACAAATGCTGTAGATTTCACTTATATGTGGAATCTATAAAAAAGCTAAATTCATGGGAACAAAGTAGAATGGTGGTTACCAGGAGTTAGGTGGTAAAGGGAAATGGGGAGATGTTGGTCAAAAGGTACAGACTTTAAGTTCTGAGGATTCTAATGTGGAACATAGTGATTATAGTTAATAATACTGTATTATATACTTGAAAGTTACTAAGTGAGTAGAGTACAGTTTACACGTTCTGACCACAAGAAAGAAATGGTAGCTATGTGGGTGATAGAGGTGTTAGCTAATGTCATGGTGGTAATCATTCTGCAGTACATAAGTGTATTAAATCAACGCATATGTTTTAAACTTACACAGTGTCATGTGTCAATTATATTTCAGTAAAGCTGGGGGTAAAAAAAGACAAAGTCAGTTTGAAGGGGCTTCAACTGGCTAAAGATAGGGCAATTTGACTATCAAAAAGAATGAATTCAGTAGATGCTAGCACATTAGTTATGTTAAAATCCATGAATTCATGATAATAAATATATAAAAAACACAAAACCCCAGCTCCTTGGTTACCATCGAACTTTACTAGGGCACTGCAGTAGGCTGAATAAGTGGCCCCTGAAGACATCAGGTCCTAATCTCTGGAACTTGTAAATGTCACTTCATTTGGCACATGAGTTTTTGCAGATTTGATTAAGTTAAAAATCTTGAGATAGGGAGATTTACCTGGATTTTTTGGATAGGCCCAAAGTATAATCGCAATGTCCATATAGGAGAGAGGCGAGGGAAATGTGATTACAGCACATACACAGAGGAGATGGCTGGATAACAGAAACAGAGGCAAGCAAGGGTAAGAAACGTGAAGACGCTGGCCCTGAAGATTTGAACTATGCAGTCACCGAAGAGTGCTGGCCGCCACCAGAAGTTGGGAGAGGCAAGAAGTGGATTATATTCTAGAGTTGCTGGAGGGAGTATGGCCCTTCCAACACCTTGATTTTGGCCCAGTGAAACTTATTTCAGACTTTAGACTTCCAGAACTGTGAAGAATGAAGTTTTTGTCTGTTTTAAGGCACCAAATTTGTAGGAATGTGTTTCAGCAACCACAGAAGTACATAAAGGGAAGAATTCAAGCATTAATCCCTTTTGTCTTCTTTAAACTTTATTTCTGGGTAGGCAAATAGGGAATGGGGGGAAGTTCTTCCTAGAAAAATGTCCTCTAATATATGCCAAAAGAACCATAAAGATTATAGTTTTGCAATCCCCAGTTAAAAAATGTACATAGGTAATAATTATCAATTGACACTGAAATCATTAGGCAAAACACTGCTGTGGGAACTTAATGGATGGATCAGGCTGACACCACCTGAACCTGTCAGTCAGTCAAAATTGACAAAAAAGAGAGACAGCAGGTATTGTATGCTTGCAGTAAGAAATAGATAGCATTAATTGTGAAGTATTCTTGCCTAAAACTCGAACCTGGATCTGATCAAAAGTCTGGATCTACCTATTATTTTACAGTAAATATAGGGTACATAGGAACACATTAAATGACACTGTAGAAATGTAATCAGCCAATACAGAATGTGGAAAATTCTGCATGACAGATGACCTGGTTTCTCTAACAAATAGCAAGGAAAAAAGAAGGGTCAGTGGAACTGTTATTTAAAACAGACTTAGATGACAAATAAGCCTAGTATAATAAATGCAATGTTTGGACCTTTTTGGATCCTGAATCAAATAAGCCTACTCTAAAGAGACATTCATGGGCCCTGGCTGGTGTGGATCAGTTGGTTGGAGCATTGTTGTCCCATCACAGAAGGGTTGAGGATTCTGTTCCTGGTCAGGACACGTAATTAGAGGTTGCGAGTTCCGTTCCTGGTTCCGGGCATAAATGGGAGGCAACCAATTGATGTTTCTCTCTCACACTGGTGTTTTTCTCTCTCTTCCTCTTTCTCTTAAAAAAAAAAAAACAAATCCAATAAAAAATAATGTCCTCAGGTGTGGATAGAAAAAAAAGACATTCATGGAATAAGTGGAAAAATTTGAATACTGGTTATTAGATGATATTAAGGAATGTTGTTCAAGTTTTTAGGCATAATGATATTGTAGTTATGTTTTTTTTAAAAAACTCACCAATTGTAGATCTATACTGGCATGTTTGTGGAAAATGGTATGTCTGGGATTTGCTTTAAATTGTCAGCAAGATGGTAGAGAGAAAAGTGGGGAGTGGATAGAAGAAGCAAGATTGGTTATTGGTTGACATTTGTTGAATGAAATATAGGGGAATTTCTGGTACTAGTCTCCCTAACTTTGTGTATATTTTGAAATTGCCATAACAAAGTAAAAAACGTTGCAGTGAATTTTTTTTATTCTCACTTGAGGATATATGCATTTTTTATTTCAGAGAGAGAGGGGTAGGGGGATAGGGAGAGAGAAACATTGATCACTTGACTCTTGTCTATGTCCAGTTGCCATTTGCACACACCCTGACTTGGGATAGAACCTGCAACTTGTGGTCTATGGTGCAATGCTCCAACCACCTGAGCCACCTAATCAGGGCTAAGATAAATGTTTTAATAATGTTTTTAAAACCTTGATTTTTTTATGGACTAGTGGATAACGTCTTCAACAGATTTTTTAAAAATTTTTAAAGAATTTTTAAAGAAAATTTCAAAACTATAAAAAGAATAGTGTAGTATACCAAAATGAACCCATTATCCAGCTTCAATAATTACAAACATGTGGCCATACTTTTGTGTCACCTGTACCTCATTCATTGTTTCCTGAATCACATCAGTCCATAAAAATATGTGTGTATATTATATCTACATTATATATCTACTATATATGTATATCATATATATTTGATTCATAAATCTGTATACATGTACTCTACTATATGTCTCTAATAGATAAGTACCTTTTTTTTAAAAAAAACACAGTGCCAATAGCATTGTGTTAACACTGAAAATATTATTATTTTTTTAACATGATTCATTATGTACTTAAACAGGATTTAGCATGGTGTTAAAGTTCAGGCAAGAAAAATTTTACGTGATGAAATTCAGAATTTTCTGTGTGTGTCTCAGGTCAGAAAGAACTGTAATTTAAAAAAATATATATATATTTTGTTAAATATGCTATTACAGTTGTCTCATTTTTTCTCCCCTTTATTCCCCTCCACCCTGTACCACCCCTGCCACCAGCATTCCCTCCCCTTAGTTCATGTCCATGGGTCATACATATAAGTTCTTTGGCTTCTCCATTTACCATACTATTCTTAACCTCACCCTATTTTGTACCTACCATTTATGCTTTCTATTCCATGAACCTTTCCCTCCATTCTCTCCTCTCCACCTCCCCTCTGATAACCCACTATGTGATCTCTGTTTCTGTGAATCTATTTGTTCTACTTGTTTGCATACTTCATTTTTGTTTTTGTTTTTCTTTTTTTAGGTTTGGTTGTTGATAGCTGTGAGTTTGTTGTCATTTTACTGTTTGTACTTTTGATCTTCTTTTTCTTAGATAAGTCCCTTTAACATTTCATATAAAGGCTTGGTGGTGCTGAACTCCTTTAACTTGACCTTATCTGGAAAGTACTTTATCTTCCCTTCCATTCTAAATGAAAGCTTTGCTGGATAGAGTAATCTTGCATGTAGGTCCTTGCCTTTCTTTGACTTTGAATACTTCTTTACAGACCTTTCTTGC
>PVKM010044073.1:0-11987 GCA_004027735.1 Carollia perspicillata | reverse complement strand
TGGATGACGCCCAACCCACTGAGCCATGCTGGTCAGGGCACAAGTGTTTTTTAATAGTTTACATTAATGTTGGTTAAATGAGCTGCTTTAAGATCATACAGCAAACACACGACAGGCTTGGGGAGAAGACTCGGGTGTTTTAATTCCCTGTGTGGTGATCCACTTGTCTCGCTTTTCATTCAGGAAATATTTGTTGAGCATTTAGGTAATGTGACGTACAACCTTATGCCGCTTCACTAAAGGCATTTTAGACTTCACCAGCTTGTTGGGTTTGGAGTTCAAGAGCTCTGAAATGTTAAATCTTTAGATAACTTTAAAAATTTAAGTGTGGCCGACTACTTATAAAGAGCTGTCAGTGCGAAGCTCAATAATCAAGTGAAGTCAAAAGCCTTTCGATGAGCAGGACTGTAATGCCCAGGCAGGAGACGGTGGCGAGGGTGGCGGGAAAGGGGCAAATGGGGTAGAAGGCAGTCAGTGTCTGACTGACAATCCTTTCAGGGAGGATCACAAGATGGGCCTGTGGTTCTTACGAGAAACAGATGTTTTCACATCCACACTACATGTTTTATTACTGGGGAAGAGCCTGAGAAAAGGGGAAATGTATCCATGAAATAGCAACCAGGGAAACTCAATATGTGGCCGAAACAAGGCAAAAAACAACCACTGTAGAACAGTATGTATTACAGAGTTAGTTCTGTCATTCAACCAGCATAAACTCCAGGCAGTGTGCTAGGGGTCAAGAACATGGCTCTGAATGAGGCACAGAACCCTTAATGCAGGCACCCTTGCTGGCCAGGTCCTCCCCTGGTTGGGCGCTGCCACTCAAAGAACAGGTCAGGGTGCGGAGAAGGCTGTGTTGGCTCCAAACCCGCTTCCAACCCCTCCATGGCCCAGCTCCCTAACAGTCACGCTACCTGCCCGTTCTCAACACATTCAATGTCCCAAGGCTAAGAACAACTCCTAAGGACAACAGTCTAAATTCACATTAAGTGAAAAAGGAAGTTTGCTTCAAAGGGACAAATCCGCAAAAGTTTCCATGGCCCCATTGTAGACGGCCTCTGAAGTTATTATGCAGAGTGGTTTCTTTCCTCTTTTTTCAACTTCCGGCTTCTAGACTTGGCTCAGGGGCCCACCTCTGCCTAACAAAGCCCATTTCAGTGCGTTTCCAATAAGATACAGGCCCTGGCAACCCTCCTAGAATGTGCAAGCAGCTCATTTTAAAATAGAATTCTTTTTTCTTTGGTCCTTCTGCATTTAGTAAGTGTACAATCTAATACGGGGAAAAATAGAGTTGTAGTGCTTCTCATTTTCTGTCTCTCTTTTTTTCTTCTAAGTCCTTTTCCTCTGCCTTTTCTTTTTTTTTAATTTTTTATTTATTGATTTTAGAGAAAAAGAGAGGAAAGGAGAGACAGAGACATCAATGTGTCATTCTACTTATTTATGCACTCATTGGTTCATTCTTGTACGTGCCCTGATCGGAGATTGTGCCCACAACCTTGGCATACTGGGACGATGTTCTAACAAACTGAGCTACCTGGCCAGGGCATCTGCCTTTTATTTTCATTACTCTGTGTTTCCTTGAATACCCCCTTATGGCTCAGTTGTTCTGGACTTGATAGTGCTCTGAACCAGATAGACGCAAGCTGAGGAAATAGTATCTGTTCTTAACTTGGTGACTGAGTGAAAAAGGAGAGAGGTTCTCGGGTGAAGACCTGGAGCTTGTGAGAGAGGCAGCCAACCCCAGGGAAGAGACATTCCCTGAGCTGATGAGTTCCTTTCTGGAGCAAGCACTCTCCAGCCTTCCCGAGGCGGCTAGACTTTGTTTTTCTTAGACCCTGTGTAAAATGATGATGGACCCAAGGCTTCCCCTGGTCTTCAATCCGCTGTCTTTTATGTATCAATTGTCTTTATTGTTTATTGTAAAGTTCCTGTCTGAGCTCGGATCCACATGTGATTTATTCTTGTTGTTACTCCCCTGGCTGAATCCTCTATGGCTGCCCTCTTTCACCTTTTAAATCCTGGCCGGAGCCTTCTATGTGACCCTATTTCTGACTCCTTCCCCAATGGGCTTTAATCTGTCAGTTCTCTGTACAGTTACATTCTCTTGGCTGCCCTCCTTTTTAAGGGCAGACGCGCCTCTGTGATGCGGGGAACTGCCTCCACGCTTCTCACACAGGCGCTGTGAGCCTCCCCACTCCTCCCCCACATTGCAGTCATGCCCATTCCACCCCCCCCAGCCCCAAGCTGCAGTGCAGCTGTTAGCATGTTAGCATGACCATTAAACTAGCCAAGTTGCCGTATATATGCAAAGTACCTCTTGATGGCTCTCCTTTGCTTTCTCCATCCCCCCAACCAGGTTTGTGGGGGTCTTTCTCTTCTATTTTGGCACCCCTTGCCCAATACCCCATTACATTTCCATATTTCCTATTTTTAAGTGTCTTTAGCTCAATATAATATACTGAAGCAGCACATATGAGGTGGCATGTTCTGCTACTTTCAATCCATTATAGAGTCAATGACCTGGAGTTGACTAGGTTGCTCATTTAAAACGACCCAAAGGAGTTATTAGATTTCTTTCATAATTACTCTAGTCTTTTTTAAAGTGATTGACGAGAGAGAGAGAGAGAGACAGGGAGGAAGGGAGAGCGAGAACATTGGTTGCTAATTCCATGTATCCTGACCAGAGATCAAACCGTGGTGTGTGGGGACGATGCACTGACCAAATGAGCTACCCAGCCAGGGCCCCAGTCTTCATTAGATAAAGAAGAAGGAAACTTGTGATTCTATAAGTACGAAGGAGAAACTCTGAAGTTAGAAGAACAACTCCTATCTTCCTGTGAATGACTTCCCCATCTCTTTACATCTCGGTAAATTAACCAGTCAGCAGAGAATGTCCACCACTCAGCACTACGTCACTTTGCTTTCTCCTCCCTTCAGTGGTGGCTCCTTCCAGATTCTCCCCGCTGGAGCTGACCTCTTAACCCCAAGGCTCCTTCCTCGGCTGGGGCCGCTATCTGTCTTCCCCTTGTTATCTCGTTTAGCCTTTTGACTTTGCTCCATTCAGGAATGCAGGAGTGTTCAGGAGTGAAGCAACAAGGTATCGCTGTGGAGGTTTAGAAGGAGTCATTCTAAGAGGCGCTTCCATGGTGTGCAGATTGTTTTGCGCTGAAGACGACTTTAGCTCAAAACAATCCCTTAGCTACATCTCAACCTCTCCCTTAACTACATAGAAGAAGTTGAATTAGGGGCTTTACCCATAATTAAGGGTTATCAGAGACAACTTCTTTTGACCTATCCACAGGGCAGGACAAACTTCTATTTACTAAGCAACTGCTTTTCTTATCATCCTGCAGTGACCCTTTGAGACTCCCAAGCTACACACTACCTTAGGATGTGGGGGTTTCCATACGTATGTATGTACTAAACTTGGTTGTTTTCTCTTGCTTATCCGTCTCATGTCTATTCAATCATTAGACCAGCCAGAAGAACTCTGAGGGCAGAGAAAAGTTTGTTCCTCTCTTATGTCTCCAACTCTCAAATGGTCAGGCCTTGAGCCAGGGGGATGGAAGTGACTTCCACCCAAGATGTAACTGGGGGGAAACTACCCCTGGTTACAGCGCCAGCGTGAGAGCTTGGAGAAAATCGGCTCCATGACATGGGGCCACACCTGCCCATACTCATGATGGCAGCCCAGTAAAGCTAGAAGAATACAGGAATGCTGGCAGGTGTAACTGATTGTAGGAGGAGTTGGAAATGGGGGTGCAGAGGAAGATTGGTGTGGGGATTTAAACCCAGACTCGGCAGCCATGCAAGGAGAGAACCACGTGGCTTTGGCGAGAGTGAGGACCACATAGCTTTAGGATTCTCCCTTTTGCCACGTGGCTTAGGAAGCAGGAGAGACTTTGCCTGGAAGAAAAGGGGTGAAAGGACTCTTGTTGGTGGGCCATGAGAGGTGCCACATGACTTTGGATTAACTGGAGATCCTGGCAGTGACACAGCTGATGGTGCTGGAAGCCTGAATCACGGACTTCTACTTCTTTTCCTGAGATACAGTAACTCAGACTAGGGCAGAGGGAGAAGGAAGGTCTGTGTGTGTTTGTGGGTACCCCAAAGGAATTCAATATTTTAATGAAGACATTAGGTCACTGCTTTAAGTCTGTATAGTTTTAAATAAACATTTCCTTTCCTTTTCACAAATCTCTGTCATTGAGAGACGTCTTTCCTCTGGCGGCAGGCATAGCGAACCTAGTGGGGGTCCTTTTGGTAACAGTATATCATACCCCCCTTGGCCCTGTTCTGTAACATACTGACAACTCCCAAACTATGTGTCCTGCCCAGACCTCTCTCCTGAACTCCAGACTCATGCACATAGCTAACTTCTTGGATATGGAGAACCCATCCAAGTTTCCCATTTGGATGTTCATGTACCCAGACCACACTCCTGATCTGCCCCTCTCCCCATGAGCCTGCTCCGCCAGCAGCTGCCCCTCCGCAGTTGATAAGTCTTTTTTGTTGTTGTTCAGGACAAAACTCCTGGAAGCATTCTGAGTCTTCTCTCTCTCCCCCAGACCACATTCAGTCTCTCAGGAAAACCTCTCGGTTCTGTCTGCAGAGCACTGAATGTGATCACATTGCATTACTGCCACTGTGACCCTGGTCTTCCTCACTCCCAGCCCTATCCTGGAGCACTGGAGTAGTCTCCCAATTGGTCCCCTTGTTTCTGCTCGTCCCCCTCAGTCTATTCTAAACAGAGAGGCCAATGAGACCCTTTTAAAATGAAGTCAAGCTGTGTTCCTTCTTTGCTCAAAAGCAGAGTCTCATCCAAGTAAACAAAGAAAGAGTGGAGTGGCTCTTCAGTGAGGCCCCAGATCTTACATGACCTCTTTCCACTTCCCTCCTGGCCCCTGTGCTCCAGCCGCTCTGGCCATCGGGCTGCTTTAGAAATAAGCCAAGATGCTCATGCTGCCTTCTTGGAATGCTACACTAGCTGTTGCCTTTTCCTGGAAGGCTCCTCCCCCAACATTTGTACCTTTTCCAAGTCCATTTAACGTTACCTCTCAACAAAGCCGGCCCTGATGGTTGCACCCTGCTCCTCCTCATTGCCAGATCCATCTAACCTTGCTGCTATTTCCCTGTAACCCACGCCACCTTCTAACACGCTAATTCACTTTCCTGTTCTATTTATCATCTGTCTCTCCCACTTGAATGTCAGCTCGATGAGGAAAGGGGCGATCTGCTTGCTGTCACATGCTGTGTCTAGAACGGTGCTGACCCACCCTGGCGGCCTAACATGCAGTGAATATCTGTAGGGTGAATGGATTGAGTGACTTGATCGAAGGACCTACAGTGTGAACTTGAATAGGCTATAAATTAAACTTAAGTCAGAAAAACTCTTTTAAATCCAGACTTCCAAGCTACGCTTTCTTTTTATTCCAGTTCTTTATTTTCTTACAGTGGTACTAAGCTTTCTGTGAGTAACCTCTTCTCTGACTGATTTCATTGTTCTTCTTATTTTGTATGTTATAATTCTTGGAACTCTATCCATTCAGGTGTTTCATTGATTTCACTTACTTCCTTAGAATGAAATGGCATTACTCACTATGTGAGAATCGGTGTGGGTTAAGTCAGAATAGGAATAACTTTCATTTGAACTGGCAGAATTGCAACGAAGTGTCCCATGGGGTACAAAGGTGCACTGTCGATATCCATTCTCCCTAAAACTCACCCCTTGGACCAGAATGAAAAAATTTTTTACATAACAATAGTTTTCTCCCAACCTTCTTTGGTCGATTGCTTAAATAGCAGAACAGAGTTATTACACTCCCAGGAAAAGCAATTTATGAAATGCAACGCCATTCTTTTCTATAGTAATTCTACTAAGAAGTAGTCTCTTCTAGGTTGCCCCAATTTTTTTCTAGCTTGACCATATTCATAGACATGTTAAATGCGTTTCTTAGTTTCTCAAAAGAGATCTTGTAGTTTTTTTTTAAAGATTTTATTTATTTTTAGAGAGGGGAAAGGAGGGAGAAAGGGCAGGAGAGACACATCAATGCATGGTTGCCTCTCGCACACCCCCTATGACGAATCTGGCCCGCAACTCAGGCATATGGCCTGACTGGGTATCAAACTGGTGAACCTTTGGTTTGCAGACCAGCACTCAATCCACTGAGCCACACAGCCAGAGTAGACATTCTGATTTCTTAATTGAGATTATATTTGCCACTTAAATTTACTGTAGGAAAAGTGAGTATGTCACCAGAAAGAAACTGGGCCCAGAGTCAGTCTGCTTTGGGCCA
This sequence comes from Carollia perspicillata, assembly GCA_004027735.1. NCBI lineage: Eukaryota > Metazoa > Chordata > Mammalia > Chiroptera > Phyllostomidae > Carollia > Carollia perspicillata. The sequence goes on along the minus strand of PVKM010044073.1, from coordinate 5,691 downwards.
GCCAATACTGTGTGGTTTCTTCAATTTGTGCAGAAAAGATTTCACAACATGAGTCCAGGTGATTTTGAGAGTGCACTTATTAAAACTGGGGATGCTTTGGCCATGTAGCTCAGTTGGTTGGAGCTCCATCTTGATGTGCCAAGGTTGTGAGTTCAATCCCTGATCAGGGCACATACAGGAATCAGTAAGTATGTAATTAAGTGAAACAACAGAAATTGACATCTCTCTCTCTCTCTCCCCCTTCCTTTATCTAAAATCAATCAATAACAACTATATTAAAGCTGGGGACAGTGAAACAAGGAAGGGCTTTGGATAGAAGCAACAGCAGGGAGCCTAGGCAGGGCTGCTTTGGCTCAGGGGGAAGTCAGAAAAAGGAGGCCTTGGAGACAGGTTCAGGGGGTCAGCCCAGGATGAGCAGCTGCTGCCCATTGCTCCTGTGGTTGCAAGTCTCATGGAAACCCTTAGAGTTCAGGAGAAGCACACCTGCGAGGGAAGAAAGGCGTGGGCGTCCTCCCGGGAGAGAGAGCAGGCCCTGGGTCCTTTATCTGGAGGGTTTGAAAGTTCAGGACTTTAGAGGGATCTTAGGGGAGGATCACAATGGAATACTCATCTTTATACTGATGTGCCAAAATGATATTTATTACCTTAACTTCATCTGTCCTTGGGTGTAGCTGGCACAAATGGCACTAACTGGATTTCTGCTATCTATTGTGACACAGGGTGTGAAAGAATTCACGAGGAGTGGAAAGTGCAGAGAGTAAAGCTTTTATTCACTCTCCAGGAGAGGAGAGGGCCGTGGTGTGGAGAGACACACCAGCACTGAGGGGTAGGGGCTGAGCCTATACTGGATTATAAAAGGGTTGTGGGGGTTACTGCTGTGTAGCCTCCAGGCTGTTGCAACCCAGGAGGTTTTGGGTGGTTTGGCACAAGCTGCAGTTTGTGGGGGGCAGTTAGTCATGTTCTGTTCTGGCTTTCCAGTAGTTTCCAGTCCTGAGGACATACGCTCAGAAGTGTAAAATGTCAGTGGCGTTTAACAAGGTGATACACCTGCTGGGCCAATGGTGCCACAGTACCAAATGGCACGGGCTTTGTCTTTTCACCTACCTCCCTGAGTAGGGTGATTTAAGCTGTTTACCCTCTGGTTGGGGAGGAGGAGTGTAAACCCTTAAGTGCCTTTGGTTAGGGAAGGTAGGATTTGGGATTTACTAGATGGCTATAAACTGCTTGGCCTTTTAACTACCTGTCTCAGTTTCCCTATTTCACTTCCCCTGGCTGACTAGTCTGCTCAAGCACGAGACTATTTCGTGAGACTGAACAGAGGCATCACTGGCCAGTGAAAGTCCAGTTGGACTCTCAACTAGTGCCAGGAGAAGAGGAACTCCACCGAGTGAAAAATGACAGCATGTCATAGGTATTGAGCTATCAAGGAATTATGGTTACTTTTTAAAGTGACAATAGTATCTAAGGTTTTTTTAAAGATTTTGTTTTATTTTTTAGAGAGAGAGGAAGGGAGAGGGAGAGAAACACCAATAGGTTTCCTCCCATACACCCCGTACTAGGCACCTGGCCCACAACCCAGCCATGTGCCCTGCCTGGAAATTGAACCAGTGATCCTTCAGTTTGCAGGCCAGTGCTCAGTCCACTGAGCCACACCAACCAGAGCTGTTGCCGTTACTGAATAGCAAGTGGGGTTCTGCTGCCTGTCACCACCCTCTAGGCCAAAATTCCAGAAGCAAACTTTTGGTGATTAAGGAAAGGAGTCTTTATTCAAAGGCTACATAATTTTGGAACAACAGCTTTTCACAAGTGTTAGTCACTTAAGCCTATCAATACAGGCTAAGATCTTTAACTCTTTAGTTACAGCTCACTTAAGCCTTTTAGTTAAGGTTAAACTCCTTAATACCTGAGTTCTATCATTCCCTAGCTGAGTTTTTTTGTTTTTGTAAAGACTTTATTTATTTACTTTTAGAGAGAGTGGAAGGGAAGGAGAAAGAGAGGGATAGAAATGTCAGTGTGCAAGAGATACATCAATCAGTTGCCTGTTGCACACCCCCAAGTGGGGAGTTGGCCCCCAATCCAGGCATGTGCCCTGACTGGGAATGGAACCGGTGACCTTTAGATTCACAGTCTGGTTCTCAGTCCACTGAGCCACACCAGCTGGTGCTTCCGTAGTTTTTAATTATTGTATTTCTATAGGTCACCTATAGAAATTTACAAATTAAATTTACAAACTAAAACAACATGGGATACAAAAGCTTAATGTTCTCCAGTTCCATCCATGCTGTTGTACAGGGTAGGAGCTCCTTCTTTCTTTCTGCTGTGTAGTATTCCATTGAGTAAATGTACCATAGTTTTTGATCCATTCACTTATGATGGCATTATGCTAAGCGAAATAAGCCAGGTGGTGAAAGACAAATACCAAATGATCTCACCTATAAGTGGAACCTAATCAACAAAACAAACAAGCAAAATAGAACCAGAGACATTGAACTGGAGAAAAAACTGACAGTAACCAGAGGGGAGGGGCAAGGGGCATAATGGGGGAAAGAAGGGAGTGGGCTGTCAGGAACCTGCATAACGGACCCATGGACAAGGCGAAAGGGAGGGAGGACTGAGGGTGGGAGGTGGGGGTGGGCAGGGAGGGGGAAGTGGTGGTGAGAAAAAGGAGACAACTGTATTTGAACAACAATAAATAAAAAAGATACAAAAGCGACACAATTTTGGGAGACTGGCTTCTGCCTCAGAGCTCGTCCCCTCTAGAACACCCAGAGAATAACCCTGCCACCCTCCGCCAGGCCAGCCTGATCGTAGGCTGTGCTCAGAGCTCCTTCCCATCCAAAATACGGTCCGTTGGGAAATGCAGGCAGCTGCAGCACGACCATCCAGGCGTCCTCCAGGAAGAGAACCCTAGAGCCCATCTCTGCCATTCTTTGATTTTAAGTCTTCTGGCCCATAATTCCACGTGCTCTGGAGGCACTCGGCTTCTCAGCCAATCCTGTCCTAGACTGTTTACCATTGTCTCCGGCAACCTCCTCCTACAGCCCCTTCCTCCTCCTTTCCAGTGATCCGATCTGATCTCTCTGTATCATTATCCTGTTTTAAAAGAGATTTATCATTTAGAGACACATTCTAAGGTATCTATAGATCAAAGGGTATGAAGGCTGGTATCGGCTCCTGTGTAACTCTGTGGAGGGGAGGAAATGAGTGCAGGCAGAGATGAACCATTTTGGCCACGAGTTAATGTTACTGAAGATGGGTGACAGAAACACAAAGATTATTATAATATTTTCTCTATTTTTAAAATGTCATTTACGTTTAGAGAGAAGGGAAGGGAGGGAAAAAGAGAGGGAGAGAAACATCGATGTGGGAGAGATACATGGATCCGTTGCCTCTCACACACCCCCAGCTGGGGACCTGGCCTGCAACCCAGACACATGCCCTGACTGGAAATCAAACTGGCGACCCTTATGTTCACAGGCCAGCACTCAATCCGTTGAGCCACAACAGCCAGGGCTCTACTATTACATATGTAGAAATTTCCCTTTAGATAATGTTAAAGAACAAGAAAAGTGAAAGGAAGTTGGATTTGGATCATAATCTATGCACGATGTTTGCTCAGCCTATCAGTTCCGGGTAAGTTAAAGGTGTGGTGCTAGAGGCTGTAAAATCGCAGTGAAGAGGGGTATCAGGTCAAATAGAGAACACCTAGTGCAGGAGAGTCAAGAATGCTTTACAAAAGAGAGCTATCTGTTTTGGGTCTAGAAAGTTAATTAGGAGTGCAAGACCAAAGTCGGGGATGACATTGCAGGTGGAAGGAAGCATCACGTTCTGAGACAGAATTGCAAAGGGACATGACATGTGTAAGGGATGGTGGTGACACTACAGGCCCAAAATGGTGTCACTCATGCTAAAAGCCCATGATACCAAATTTAATACCTGATCTAACAGCACTTTCAGCCTCTCCAAGAAACATAATCAACTAGTATGGAACTTTCTGGTAAAGCACAAACAAGGTCACCTGTCACATTGGCCCCCACAGAAGAAAGGCAATCTACACAATCAAAACCCTTCCTCCCTGCCTAAAGAAAAGATGTCCAGCACAAAAGTAATCCTTTCTTTCCTTGTGCTAATAGCCTCTTTGTGCTGCCCTTTTCTTCCTATAAAAACCACCCAACTGGACTCGGAGTGCCCTTCTACTTGCTGGATTGGTTGCTGCCCAATTCATGAATCACTTGGTGACACCAATGAGATCTTCAAATTTACTCAGCAGAATTTTTTTTTAAACAGTGGCAAGGCTCCCTGGGCCAGAGTAAAGGGCATGGGGTGCAGGGTAGGGAATGAATTAACTGGTAAGGTGGGGCAGACTGAAAAGTTTTGTATACCATCCGGGGAGTTTGCAGATTAAAGAGCTGGTCAAACAGGACTCAATCAGATTATATAAAGCTCTAGGGACAGAAAGAACAAAAAATGTCCACCGGGTGGGCGAGGCTGGTGGCAGAGAGATGGATGGGGAGGCTATCACTGTGTGCAGTGCACACAGGGGAGGTGACGAGGGAGCCAGACCGAGTCTTACCAGAGCCTGTGGCATTATTTCGTCTTGTCTTCTAAGTAATTGCTCTTTCTTTCTTTCTTTTTTTAAATTTTATTTTCATTGTTATTCAAGTACAGTTCTCTGTCTTTTACTCCCATCCCAGACCACCCCCCAGTGCTCCCCACCTCCCTCCCATTTCCACCCCCCTTAGTTTTTGTCCATGTGTCCTTTATACTTGTTCCTATGGTAATTGCTCTTTCTTCCCGACTTTCACAAACGTCCCAGCCACTCCTCCCTAGAAAACTCACCTCGACTCTACAAACAACAACCCTTCCCTGTTTTCTTCCCCACCAAAGATTCCCCACCTGAAAATAATCCTTTCTTTTTTTTTGTTATTCACTTCCTTTACCGAGCGTTCTTCCTATAAAAACCTTCCATTTTGTACAACTGCCCGCGTGATTCATGAATCACTTAATAAAACCAACTATCTTCAAATTTACCCTGGTGAATTTTGTTTTCTGACGCTTTGTGGGAAATGCAGGGGGTGTCGGATTGGGCTGACAGATACAGTAGCAATCAGCCAAAACCAGAAGTGGGGTGGCTGGCTGAGCTGCAACGGACCAGCTGGATGAAAAGAGATGGACAGGACAGAATTACTGGATGTGACAGGAATCCTGGACCGAATCTTCTTGAACAAGCCGAATAACAATGACAGTGTAGTGTCTGTATATTTTAATTGAGATAAAATTTACTAAAATGGAAACAGAGAACACTGGGGGGAAAAGCAGATCACAAAGCATTATGTACAATATAATCTACTTTTGGTTATAAATATCACTAATGTGATAATCTTTGGTTTTTATTTTTGTTCAACTGCATGCTACTATTTTTTGCTGCCTATGTAGTGCATCTGTAGTATAATGAGTTGTTTTAAAAAAGGTAGAAAATACTTTTTTACTTCACCAGGCTGGGCTCAGTTCCATTTCATCTCCCTGTGACTGCCCACAGTTGAGTCGCCCTAAAAAAAAACACTGCCACACAAAAAAGACAATGTTTGATTGGTATAATGGTGGGAGGAATTCAACTTCATATGTAACAGTTCTAAGTTAGTTACTCATTGAAATGAATGACTGTTGCACCAAATGACATTTAATAATGCA
>PVKM010044072.1:0-12342 GCA_004027735.1 Carollia perspicillata | reverse complement strand
ATACTTCTTTCCAGCCCCTTCTTGCCTGTAAGATGTCTTTTGAGAAATCAGCTGACAGTGTGATGGAAACTCCTTTGTAGGTAACTGTCCCCTTATCTCTTACTGCTTCTAGAATTCTCTCCTTCATTTTAATCTTGGCTAATGTGATTATGATGTGCCTTGGTGTGTTCCTCCTTGGGTCCAACTTCTTTGGGACTCTCTGAGCTTCCTGGACCTCCTGGAAGTCTATTTCCTTTGCCAGCTTGGGGAAGCTCTCCTTTATTATTCACTCAAATAAGTTTTCCACTTGTTGATCTTCCTCTTCTCCTTCTGGTACTCCTATAATTCAGATGTGGGAATGTTTAAAGATGTCCTGGAGGTTCCTAAGCCTCTCCTCATTTTTCTGAATTCTTGTTTCTTCATTCTTTTCTGATGGGATGTTTCTTTCTTCCTTCTGGTCCACTCCATTGGTTTGAGTCCCAGTTTTCTTCCCATCACTATTAGTTCCCTGTGCACTTTCCTTCATTTCACTTATCAATGCCTTCATTTGTTCATCTAATTTGTGACCAAAATCAACCAGTTCTGTGAGCATCCTTATCACCAGTGTTTTGAACTGTGCATCTGATAGGTTGGCTATCTCTGCTGGTTTAAAAGTATTGGCTCTGATGCTCTGAGCTGTTTTTCTGTTTGAGTCACATTTGGTCAGGTGGCACCTGTTACATATGGGTGGTTGTAGGTATTTACCAGGGTGGGGCAATCTGGTCACTGGGTTGTGATGCTATCTGTGGGGGCAGGGTCAGAGAGGGAACAATGGTGCCTGTTCCGTGCTCTCTTGGATTTATGTCCCCTCTGCTGCTTCCCACAAGTGAACTGGGCTTCCCTGGCGCTGGTTCCCAGGTGGGCGGGCCTATGCACACTCTGGGACCTTGCGGGTCTCCCTGACGACCTCTCTCTCATGTGAGGCTGGGAGTCTCTCCCAGCACCTTTTCAATTGGTGTTTTTAGGCTTTATTTCCCATTGCTGGGGGCCTGGGCTGCATGGTCCAGTCTCACTGCCAGTTCTTGACTAGTGTATCTGCACTCGAATGTGTTACCACCAATGGCCAACTGCCTTGCCTATTTCCTCCCCGCCTCTAGGGTCTGTGAACAGAGCTCTGGCACCGCCTGTACTCCCAGTCTGTCAGTTCCTGCATTTTCCTGCCATGTTCCCTCTCCACTGACTGCCGACTCCTCCCCTCTTACCGGTGTGGTTGAATGGTTGTTGGACTTCCGTAGTTCAATTTTCTGTTTTCGTTGTGTTATTGTTTGTAAATATCTGTTGTCTTTAATTTTGGTTGTGCGAGGAGGCACAGTGCTTTCATCTATGCCTCCATCTTGGCCGGAAGTCCCCACGGGGCTATTTCTTGACTGAACATTGAGCTGAGCTGGTCTTGGATGCCCTCACTCTTGGACAGTGTTTAGGGCAGGTATCTGAAAGTCAACACCATGGGCGTCTATGTTCCCATTTTCATCCTCATCTTCCTCCCATGCTACCAGGATACTGCTTCCTTTCACTGATGTCTATGGAGTAACTGGTTGGTGGTCTTCTCTACCAGCCATTTAACATATTGAGAGAGGCCATTTTGTACAACTGACCCAGTCATACTGTGGGGAACCTAATGGATACATTCCAGATTTGGGTGAAGGAGTTGATAGTGATGGCCAAGGGGTGTGGTCGATGTCCCTAAAAGCAGAGGTATAGCTACAAATGAGCAGTAGAGATGGATAGGCCTAGCTCTGGGTTGAGTCCTGCTTCTGCTGATCTCTAGCTATTTGCCCTTGAGAGTTAATGAACTTCCTGAATCTCAATTTCCTTATCTGCCCAACAGGAAGAGCCCCTCAGTCACACACAGCTGGGACAGCACTACATGAGTCTGCATGGGCAAGGAGGGTGGGAGGTTTGGGGGAGGGAAGAGTTGCAGAGTGCAGAGGACTATGACCCCTCACTGCAGTTGGCCATTTCATAATGACTCTCAGGGCCAAGTCACTTCTCCCAGATAGGCAGGAACAGAAATCGTCATAAGAAAATAGTTCACTAAGGAAGGTCACTGACTCAGCCCCTATTTGGTTTAGTCACTGGGTGTGGATAAATGTGGGCTTCAGCTTGACTCCAGGAGATCAGAGCATCTAGCAGAGCTTCCATCTAGACCCTGGTTGAGGGCTCTGCCAAGTCTTCCCTTTGCCTCCTTTTTGAGGCACAGATGCCTCAGGGCTCACAGCTTGGAACCCAGGAAGGCTATGGGCTCTACCCACATGAAAGGCTGAATTGTGCCACCCCCCACCCCGACAATTCATATGTTAAGCCCTAACCCCCAGGACCTCAGAATGTGACTGTATTTAGCCATAGATTCTTAAAAGAGGTAAGTTAAAGTGAAGTCGTTAGGGTTGGGCCTAACGAATTAGGGTGGGTATAATTCAATGGGCCTAATGAATTAGGGTGGGTATAATTCAACATGACTGGTATCCTTATAATAAGAGGAGATTAGGACACATACACACACAGAAGAAAGACAATGTGAGAAGACAGCCATTTACAAGCCAAGAAAAATAATCTGAAGAAACCAATTTTGCCAATACTTTGATCTCAGATTTCTAGCTTTCAAAATTATAAGAAAATAAATTTCTGTTGTTTAAGCCCCACAGTGGTACTTTGTTATGGTAGCCAGAGCAGGCTAACACACCTGCCCTCCCTCCTTACTGTGACAAAGAATTTCAGCTCCCTTGGGAGCCCTTGGAGGCAGGGACTCCTCTGTGTCCACCATGAAGTGGGATACTTTATCATGCTTCTGTTCTTCTCTGCCTCTCATGGCACCCACTCCCACTGCTGTACTTCTATGATAGATTTCCCAGTCCCCTGCCCTGGGCACCCAAATGTTCCGAGGCTGCAGACAGAGACAATATCTATGGTGTTCAGTCAGGGCAGGTGTCATGGATTATGGCTTGTGTGAAGCTGGGCAGTGGGCATCACTCTTCACTCACAGAACTATTGCCCAGAGTAGCCAACAGAGAACACATGGTATATGGAAGGACTGATGGATAGATGAATAAATGAATTGATGGTGTTGGAATTGGTAAGACAGAATAGTGAGAGAACAGAGCATGCGGTAAGGGTTGGTCAGGAATGGCACTGAGCAGTCTTTCCCAAACCTGTTCCTCCTTCTATACTCCATTCCCAACAATCTATCTCTTTTCCCCAGCTTCTCAAGCCAGAAGGCTGAGCTTTGACTTTCTTCATCTTTCCCCATCCACATGCAGCCAGACACCAATCTCTGTGTGTCCCACTTTCTTGGACTGTTCTGTTTCTACCACCACTATTTTGGCCCAGCTTCTCATCAGCCCTTCCCTGAACTGTTGAAATGGCCTCTTAACTTGTGGGTCTGCCTGTCTCAGTTTCTTCTTCCTCTACCCATCAGTCACACCTCCCAGAGCCATTCTGCTGGAATCTTAGAATGGCCTCACAGCTTCCCATAACCAAAACTAAAGAATAAAGACCTGAGATGCCTTCATGATGCAACTTGGCTAGCCTGAATAATACTTCCCAGGATTACCTTTAGGATGGGCTACAGGGAGATTATTGGGAGATTTGGGAGATGGAAGGGCAGCAGCAGCAGCCATTTTGCAGCACACACACATTGTTGCTGATCAGCTGACTCACCTCATTGGTGTGAAGCAGCAGCTGGGCCTGCCATTGCCCCAGCTTCCCATGGAGTTTCCTTCAGCTTCTCTGATACCTGGGCCAGGTATGTGTGTGTTTGTCTCTGTGATGAAGGGCCTGGTTTCTGTAAGACTACTCTGTATCACCAAACCTACCATCCTGCAGCACTGCAAGTGCTGTCCATTTTTTCTCCCTCATATCTCTTGAACCTGTTGTTCCCTCTACATTCTTATTGACTCAGGTTCTCAGAAAGACCACTGGACCTCCAATTAGTCCTCTCTCCATGCTGTTCATTCATTCATTCATTCACTCACTCAGCAAGGCACTGTGAAAACAGCTCTAACATTAACCTTTGCCCTTCCCCTCTAAGTGGTGCTTGAATAGTGACCAAAGGAGAAAGGTAAATAAAGACTTCAGGATAGAGCCTATATCTTAATAGGACAGGGGAGACAGATAACAAATGGAATAAATAAGTAGACAGGACTTCTAGTTATGTCTGGGTGATGAGGTCAGCAAATCATCTTCCACAGGCGCAACTACAAATTTAGACAAACTTCTCAAAGCAACCATTTCCATTCTCTGGAAACTGACCAAAGGCATATAACAGTATATAAAGCACTTAAGCTTGAAAAACTGCTGTTCATTTGGTAAGAATAGTGGGAGCCTGGTGTTCTTGCCTAGGGGTGCTTCTATCTCACTTCCCGCAGCTCAGTTATCACAGAGTCTCTGACAGGATGGGGCACATCATGGGTACTTTGCCAACTTTTCTGACAAAGTCAAAAGTGGCTCATTCAGCTCTGAGTGGTGAGAGATGCCCACACCCAGAGAAATTGTCAATGAAATGGCCAATATTGGCAACAGGTAAGTGGGGGAGAACTAATGTTCCATCTGAGGATTTAGTCATTTTGGAGGGAAAACATGTTTCTGACTTAGGCAACAAGTATGTAAAGTGGAGATCAGAGAGGGCTCACAGCGACTGCACACTCTGACAACCCTAAGATTGTGGTCATGTGCACAGGTGATGTGAAAGGCTCAATGGAAAATAAAATTCAGGGGAAAGTTGAAGTCAGCCTAAACTTTGACAGAATTTCCCTACTCCACACATGATCTACTGATACAGAATGAAAAGTTTATTGGCTCAAGATTCGAAAACAACATCTGTCCAGTCATTGGCCAATCACTAAGTTACACAGCAACCTGTAGAAAGCCAGGTTTAAAAATAAAAGAAAAAAAAACAAATATAAGCAGTAATATTAGTGAATGTGCACTGTAGGGGTGACAGATTTATCCCAAGCAATTTACCAAACAATTTAGTAATAATAACAACATTAGAGTATTTAGTGGGTGATAAAGAATCTAGAGTTCCTGCAATGTTATCTAAAATGCCCAGTTTTTAACAAAAAAAGTTATGTGGTATATAAAGGAACAGAAAAGTGTGACCCATATTTAGGAAAAAAGTCAATAGAAACACTCTGAATAGTCCTAGATTTTGTATTTAGCAGACAAATACTTTAACAAACTATGTAATATATTTAAATAACTAAAGGAAACATGTTTAAAGAATTTAAATGATGCATGACAATAACAAATCAACAAATAAAGAATCTCAATGAGATGCAAAATATTTTTACAATGGAAATTATCATTTTTAAAGAGATTTTATTTATTTCTAGAGACATGGGAAGAGATGGAGAGAGAAAAGGAGAGAAACATCAATGTGAGAGAGAAACATCAATTGGTTGTCTCTTGTACACACCCTGGCCAGATACTGAACCTGTAACCCAGGCATGTGCTCTGTCTGAAATAAAATTGGTGATATCTTGCTTTGCAGGACAATGCCCAACCAACTAAGCTACACCAGTGAGGGTAAAAATCAACATTACTGAATTTAAAGTCCAAAAACTGAAATAAAAAATTCACCACAGGGCCTCCACAGAAGATTTGACATGGCAGAAGAAAGAATAAGTGAACTTTAAGATAGAAATATAGAAATTATTCAATCTGAAGAAACTACATAAACTCAGAACAAAACAATTGAAGAAAAAAGAACTGCCTAGAAAGAAGAAAAAAAGAGCTATCAGAGGCTAGTAAAGAAACATTAAGCATACTAATACATGTGCCATGCAAACTCTAGATGGAGATGAGAGAGAAAGTGACAGGAAAATTACTTGAAAAAATAGTGGCTAAAAACTTCCTGAATTGATGAAAAAATATAGTTTTCACATGTGACAAGCTCAGAAAACATCTCAAGTAAGATAAATAAAAAGAAGTCTACATTAAACACATTGTAGTAGAACTGTTATAGGAGCAAATTTTGAAAGCAACATGAGAAAAATGACTCAACACATAGCTGACTTCTCACATGTAACAACGGAGGCTAGAAGTGGAAGGACATATTCAAAGTGATGAAACAAAAGTAGAAACTGTTACCTAATAATTCTATATTTAAATAGCTATCCTTCAAAAATAAAGGCAAAATAAAGCATTTCCAGATAGTCTAAGACAATTCTTTGCTGACAAATCTGCCCTATTAGGAACACTGAAGGAAGTTCTTCAGGGTGAAAGAAAATAAAACCAAGTAGTAAGAAATTAAGTCCACTGGAAGAAATGAAGCACCCAGGACATGATAAATATGTGAGTTAATATGAAAGACTCTATAAATACAGTCATGCATCACTTAATGATGGGATACATTCTGAGAAATTTATAATTAGCCAATTTTGTCATTGTGCAAACATCCTAATGTACACTTACACAAATTTAGATGGTATAGCCTATTACATACCTGTGCCATATAGAATAGCTTATTGTTTCCAGGCTATAAACCTGCTCAGCATGTTACTGTACTAAGTACTATAGACAATTGTAACACAATGGTAAACACTTATGTATCTAAACATAGAAAAGATATAATAAAATATAGTATAAAAGATTAAAAATCATACACTGTGATAGGGCACTTACTATGAATGGACTTGCAGGACCAGAAATTGCTCTGGATGGGTCACTGAGTGAGTGGTGAGTGGTGACATGTGAAGGTCTAGGACATTACTATACACTGATGTAGATTTTATAAACATTGTATAGCAGAATCACTACAAACATGTGAATAATGCATTGCACTGTAATGTTATGGTAGCTATAATGTCACCAGGTAGAAAATTTTCACCTTATTAAAATCTTATGGGGTGAGGAGGAAAGATGGTGATGAAATAGGAGGGAGCAGATTTCACTTCCCCCTACACAGAGGAGGAAAATCTGGCTAATCCATGGAGGAACAGAGCAGACAGCCAACAGTCCCCCAGCGTATTTGAAAATAAGAGTCCAAAAATTGTAGCGGACACTGAAAAACCAGAAACCAGACGGTAAGAAGGATATTTCAGGACAGTAAGGTCCCAGGGACCAGCATGGTGAACGGGGTGCAGTTGTAGCCCCAGGCCTGGCGCCCAGAGCTGGTGCTGGGTCTACCACAGACTTCTTGAAAGCGGAGGGCCTGCCACAGTCCTTGGGAGAGAGCCGGGTCAACTGGTACCTCCCTCCCTGACAGACCAGGGTCTAAGCAACACCAGGAGAGTTCTGGCTGCAGAGAGGGGAATAAGGATGAAGAGGCAAGGCATGGGGCCATGATTACCTGCAGAGTCTGTGGTCGCCAGCTTGGGAGAGCTGAGCTGAGAGATAGGCAGTGATGGGCACTGACCCCCATAGTCACTGGTCTGGCTGGAGAATTGGGCTACATGGGGTGGTAGGATTGAGTAGGAGAAATTTATCAAACAGAGGGACTTTTTGGGGAATCTACAGTGACAGCCCCACAGCTGACTCCCAACCCAGCCGGAAAGAGACCCCAAGGTTACACGGAAGGCACTGCGTCTCCCCGTCTCCCCGTAGCACTGGGAAGGGTTTGGGGCCAAACCCACAGGATGGAGGCAACGTAGCTGAGTGGGTGCCCCTGCACCCCAGCCTACAGTGATAGCACCCAAGGAAAAAAGCACTAGGAAGAAAACCCAGATTCCCCCATTTAAGATATTGGGGAAAGGAGCCAGACTAGCTGTTGGGACAGTGCTTGCAAGACAGGCTGAGTAAACATCGGGAAGGGAGAAATGCCATACCAATCACTCCCCACCCTCCTGCAGCCAGCAAGACCAGAAAAACTGGTTTGGCCAGTTTGAAACCAAAAAGAGGCTTTTTTTTTAATGCTATCTTTTTTAAGTAATCTTTTATTTTTTAATTATTTTTTAATTTTTTATTACTGTTTTATCTTTCAATTGCTTTTTCCTCTCTTTCCTTCTTTCTTGATTTAGTTAGTTCTTCATCCTTTCTTTTGAATTTTATCTCTTCTTTCTCCCTTCTCCTGCCACTTTTTTTTTAAGTACCCACAAGTGATGAAAAAACTTGGAACTGTGAAAGGACCTGAGGTGGACTCAAACAGGGGCCAACCCAACAACTGAGACAGTGAGACAAATTTCACTTGGCTATTGCAGGGAAACGGCAAGTTGCTGCATATTTGTATTATTATTATTATTTCAATATTCTTACATCTTTTATTTTAATAATATTTTTGTATTCCTCTTCTTTCTGTATAGGCATCTTTGCTTGGCAGGTTATATTGTACCATTTGACAGGTTTCCCCTATTCTCTCTTCCACATTGTATTGCTAATTATTGTCCTTCATGTGACTTGTGTTCCATCAAGACACTACTCAAAGTCTTATACCTCCTGTTCACGTTATTCAGATCACATAGATTCTGGCATATGAGTGTTGCTCTAATATTATTGTAAATAATTGCTGTTCCACACAATTGTAAATACTTCACACCACCCTTCTCAGATTTTAGCCCACGTCACAGTCTCCTGAACTCTATTATTGCAGAGGTTAACTATATTCTCTCACACACTACACCTATTTACTGTCCTTTACTCTCACCTTACCCCAGAATCTGACCTCCCACAACCTCACTGCTTTCTAGATCCAACTCACAACACTTCCCTCCCCAACAAAAGTCTTATCTTCTTCCCATTCTTTCTTAAAAGTAGCTAGTTGGGTTGAAGATCACAGTTAACACTATACATAGCAAAAAGATCTCTTATCTCTTATATACTGGCTGCTACTGTAAATAGTATAGAATACTCTCCTGCTGTCTTAAACCATTTTGCCTCCCCCTCCAACTAATCACAAAAAAGAGTAGGTGGAAGTGGTGAACACCAGGATACAGGAAGGAGACGGCACCACTGAATCTCACAGGCATTCTACCACAGCAGTCCACCCTATAAACCCTGGAAGCCAGAACAAATCCTTTTAAGCAGCGGAAGCTAACAAGAAGAGTCTCACAAACAATGAGAAGACAAAGAAACAATCCCCAAATCAAAGGAAAGGAGAAAGCCACAGAAAAAATTCTAAATGAAAGGGAGGCAAGTCAGCTATCAGATATTTAATTCAAAGACCTGGTTACCAGGAAGTTCCATGGCTCACAATGAGCTACCAGAAACTGCAGGGGAACTACAATGAACTCACTGAAAACTATATCAACATGAAAAAAGAAATAGAAAACATAAACAAGGGTCAAGAGGAAGTGAAAAATACAGTTGCTGAACTGAGAACACAGTGGAAGAAATCAAAAGCAGGATTGATGAAGCAGAAGATCGGATCAGCGAGTTGGAGTGCAGAGTAGGAAAAAACACCCAGAAAGAGCAAGAAAAGGAAAAGAGGCTCAGAAAGAATGAAGAGGGATTAAGAGAAATGCAAGATAATATGAAATGTAATAATATCTGTATAATAGGGATACCAGAAGGAGAAGAAGAAGAGCAAGGAATAGAAAACCTATTTGAAAAGTAATGATGGAAAACTTCTCTATTCGAAGAGAGAAAAAGTCACACAAATACAGGAAACACAGAGAGTCCCAATCAAGATGAACACAAAGAGGCCCTCTTCAAAACACATCATAATTAAAATGGCAAAATTCCAAGACAAAGAGAGAATCTTAAAGGCATCAAGGGAGTAGAAGCAAGTAACATACAAGGGAGCCCCAATAAAGTTAGCTGTTGACTTCTCAATGGAAACAATCCAAGCCAGAAGTGAATGGCAAGGAATATTCCAAGTAATGAGAACCAGAGGCCTGCAACCTAGGCTGCTTTACCCAGCAAGGCTCTCAATCAAGATAGAAGGCCAAATAAAGAGCTTCCAAGACAAAAGAAGTCTAAAAGAATACACATCCACCAATCCAGCTCTGCAAGACATGCTAAAGGGACTGGTCTAAGGAAAGGAAGGAAAAGACAGAGACAGAGAGGAACATAGGTACAAAAATGACAATGAATAAGTACCTATCAATAATATAACCTTAAATATAAATGGATTAAATGCTCCAATCAAAAGACACAGAATAGCTAAATGGTTAAGAAAGCATGACCCACACATATGCTGCCTACAAGAGACCCACCTCAGGACTAAAGACCTACACAGACTGAATGTGAAGGGCTAGAAACAAATTTTCCAAGCAAATGGACAGAAAAAAAAAAAGCTGGGGTAGCAATACTCATATCAGAGAAAATAGACTTCAAAAAACAGCCATAAAGAGAGACCCAGAAGGTCATTTCATAATACTCAAGGGAAGACTCCACCAAGAAGACAGAAACCTTGTAAATATATATGCGCCCAACATAGAAGCACCCAAATACATAAAGAAAATCTTAGAGGACTTCAAGAAAGATATTGATAGCAACACAATTATTCTAGGGCATTTTAATACCCCACTGTCAAAAATGGACAGATCTTCCAAACAAAATATCAAAAAAGATACTGTGGCATTGAACAACACCCTAGATGAAATGGACTTAATATATACAGAGCCCTTCATCCCAAAGAAGGTAAAGACACATTCTATTCAAATGCACATGGAAGATTTTCAAATATAGACCACACGATAGGACACAAAACAAGTCTCAACAAATTCAAGAAAATTGAAATCATACCAAGCATTTTCTCTGACCACAAGGGACCGAAATTAGAAACCAACCACATGGGAAAAAACCCAAAACACTCAAAATCATGGAAATTAAATAGCATGCTATTAAACAATGAATAAGAATGAAATTAGGGAAGAAATCAAAAAGTTTCTGGAAACAAATGAAAATGAACTCATAACAACCCAAAACTTATGAGACACAGCAAAGGCAGTCCTGAGAGGGAAGTTCATAGCAATACAGGCCTACCTAAAAAAGATAGAAACATTTCAAACAAACAACCTAACCCTACGCCTACAAGAACTTGAGGAACAACAACAAAGACAGCCCAGAGCTAGTAGAAGGAAGTAAACAACCAAGATCAGAGCAGAATTAAATGACATAGAGACTAAAAGCACAATACTAAGGATCAATGAATACAGAAGCTGTTGTTTTAAAAAGATAAACAAAATAGACAAGCCTTTAGGCAGGCTCATCAAGAAAAAAAGAGAGAGGACCCAAATAAACATAATAAAAAATGAAAGAGGAGAGATTACAGCTGACATAACAGAAATACAAAGGATTGTAAGAAATTACTATGAGGAGCTGTATGCCAAGAAATTTGAAAACCTAGGTGAAATGGACAAATTTCCAGAAAAATATAACCTTCCAAAACTAAATGAAGAAGAAGCAGAAAGCCTGAAAACATGAATAACAGCAGATAAAATTGAAGCAGTAATAAAAAAACTCCCCCCACACAACGCCCTGGACCAGATGATTTCACAGGAGAATTCTACAGAGTATTTAAGGAAGAGCTAACCCCTATCCTTCACAGACTATTCCAAAAAATCCAAAGTGATGGAAGACTTCCAAACTCTTTTTATGTAGCCAGCATCATCCTAAACCTAAAACCAGATAAAGACACAGCAAAGAAAGAAAATTTTAGACCAATATCACTGAAGAATATGGATGCTAAAATCCTCAACAAAATATTGGCAAACTGCATCCAACAAAACATTAAAAAGATCATACACCATGACCAAATGGGATTCATCCCAGGGATGCAAGGATTGTTCAACATTAGCAAATCAGTATATGTAATACATCACATAAACAAAAGCAAGGACAAAAATCACATGATCATATCAATAGATGCGGAAAAAGCATTTGACAAGGTACAGCACCCATTTATGATAAAAACACTCAGCAAAGTGGGAATTGAGAGAGCATTCCTCAATATAATAAAGGCGATATATGAGAGACCTACAGCCAACAACATACTCAATGGACAAAAACTAAAAGCTTTTCCACTAAGATCAGGAGCAAGACAAGGTTGCCCACTTTCACCACTTCTATTCCATATAGTTGTGGAAGTTTTCACCACAGCAATCAGAGAAGAAAAGGAAATAAAAGGCATCCACATCGGAAAGGAGGAAACAAAACTGTCACTGTTTGCAGATGATATGATAGTGTACGTGGAAAATTCTATAGACTCCACCGCAGAACTGCTCAACCTAATAAATGAATTTGGCAAAACAGCAGGATACAAAGTCAATATCCAGAAATCAAAGGCATTTTTAATACCAAAAATGAAATAGCAGAAGCAGAAATCAAGAAAAAAAATTCATTTAATATAGCAAAAAGAAAAATGAAATATCTAGGAATAAACCTAACCAAGGAGATAAAAGACCTGTATGCAGAAAACTACACAACACTGAAGAATGAAATCAAGGAAGA
>PVKM010044071.1:0-12341 GCA_004027735.1 Carollia perspicillata | reverse complement strand
CTGGCCTGACGTCGTAAGAAAGGCCTATGAGAGGAAACCACATAGGCTTCAAAACAGCGGCGGGCCCCGAGGAACGCTCACACTGATATTCAGCTCTGGTAACGCTCTCCGCCCAGGGAGCGGCCTAGGAGGGAACTGCAGTCTTTCTTGGAGAGGCAGCCTGAGTGGTGAATGTGGAGATTTGGGTATTGGAAAATACAAACCTTTAATATGATCTGCCTGGACCTTATGAACAGATGGCACAAACTGAAGCCAGCGTACCACAAATAATTACACAAAATGAACACTGGATGGATGAACCCTCAAATCTGATGCTTTTTCTATTAAGTCAAAATTAGAAATGGATAAGCTCATTTATGTAACTAATAAATTGAAAGCAGAACATCCATCTTGCGTAAAAAGGAGTACTCTGAAATGGAAATGAGTATCTTACTACACAAGCACGGGGGAAGCCCAGTTACCTCTCTCTTGTCTAAATTTTGCCTGAAAAATAATGTTTTACTAAGACCACACAGTAAAACCTCTGGAACAAAGGCATAGCACATAAGAAAAGCACAGATGTGTGTGTGTGTGTGTGCATGTGTGCATATATGTTTTCCTAACAGCTAGGACTGTACCTAGTAAAAAGAATGGAATCGGAAAAGAGTAACAGGCTGGATTTAGTTTAACTTGATTCACCCGTACTTATTAGGTGCCTACTCTGTGTAAATTCCTGCCATAGAATGAACCATAAAAATCATTATCTACCTATGGGATCAGGTTAGGGAATCTACAGAACTGAGGCTTCCTCTTTTTCCCCAGGATGCTCCAAGTGTTTGGTGGCCCGAAGTGACCACACTGTAGCCTCTCTTCCAAGGACACGCCCTACCCCACACTGCCCACTCTGCAATCTCAGGGTTGTCAACCAAAGAATTGACATCTCTGCTCCACTCTGCCTGGGGATCAGTGTGGTACATCCGAGAGATGTTGTCAAAATTTAGGGCACAATGGTCCCGCCTCAGGATGGCCAATGAGAAAAAAAGTAGTAAGACTACTTAAAATTCACTCAAAATTCATGATCTTGTTGTTCTTTCTAACCTCTTAAGGACAATAAATTGGTACCCTCCCATCATTTTGCTACCAGAGACACTATGCATTATTTTACAGTGAATCTATGAAATTGATTTGTAATAAATGTCTGTTGGAGGTCAAGGTGCAGCTCAGAGCAGCTGGGTGTCTTTAGAAAAAAGGTCGTGGCTGTTGCATACAAACAAGCTCGAAGACTATAATCACCCTTGAACGATCTCTTGGGTCAATGACAACTTAAAAGCCATGCAAACGCAAGGAGATTTGGGAGACACAGACGGCCTTTAAAAGCACAAGCCAAATGAACTTGAATTATCAATGATAACTGGGACAGAAGATTCAGTTAACTTCTTTATCAACTAAAATTAATGTACTGACAAATTAAAAGCAACAGTGAATCACATGCATTCCGTATCTGCCAGAGACATCACTTGGAGAAAAAAAGACAGATAATGAAATGTTTTATTTTAATGTTCCCAGGAGATACATTTTAAAAATGTACACATAAATCAGCAACAAGGGGATAAGCCATGCCTGTGACACTTAGAAATGAATTATTTCAACATACAGCCTTTTTCAAACAATTTGGTATTTTGGATGGTTTGAGACAAGATGCCTATTTCAATGGAGAGCTGCATTTTCATTTCAGAGGTCAGAAGAGAACCCAATGAGGAACCATATATTATGAGGTTGACTACTTAGAAATTTCCTTGTTTCAGTATTTACTCGGTGAACAAGAAACTCTGCATAATAGGGAATGTCTTTGGCTTCTCAAAAGAAAAATTTGACATTGTGGGTCCGTGTAAGCCTTAGGAGGATGGCATGAACATAGAAGAACTGATACAGTTGAGAGTTAGAAGGTCAAAAGAGGACCTAGGGGTGAATCGATGATCATGCATTGCTTTGCTTCATACATCTATGGGCCAGAAAACACACATTCTATTTCATGGAAGGGAACCAGGGCAGTTGATACACGCATATACTTCTCCTTCCCCTTCTCTTATCTCTGACAACAGCATTCCAGTTCTCCTGGAAGAGGCATCCCTTCTCCAACGTCAGTCAACATCTTCAGGGAGGAGTTGAGTCCGTCTCAGGCTCCCGTCCTGGCATGTCCGCCAGGCCTGGAGAGTCATAACCACTGTGACTCGGAGTGGAAACGTGCCCACAACCGGGCCAGAGTGATAGGGCTTTTGCTGGAAGTCTGGCAGAACACAGAGCTGATGGTGCTGCTAGCCGAAATTTCAAGGTAAACCATTCTAAGAGCAAAGGTAACACAGGTGAGAGGTGGGAAGAGAGAGGAGGAGGAGGAGGAAGAAATCCTTAGTGTTACTGTTCTCTGAAGCCTGGTGCCCAGCCACGCCTGAAGCCACCCACGTTCACTTCCCGATCTTCCTGATTACAGGAGCCAGCAAATTCCCTCTCTGATTTACATTGGTTGGACCTGCAGTTCCTCTCCTTTGAAAAAGTAAACATTTTTACTAGTACAGCTGTTCAGGTTGGAGAGTGAATGGTGGGATGCCCACTGGGAAGGAAAGAGAGTGTCCCTACCCACACCCGCTTTCCAAGAACAAAGTCTGCTCTCGCATCACCAAGGAATGACTCAAGGGCTTTGCGCTTGCTCCTCGGCCGATCCTTTAATATACCTTTCTTGGTGATCCCCTGTGTCCCCGTAATGCTATTACAGACATTGGTGATTTACAAGAAGTGAAAATTCAATTGGAATGATTCACAGTGATTTTGATGAACTACAATCTGGGGGACATGCGTATTCTTGATATACGCATTTTCATTGATTACCTATGTCCCTAAGCAGTGAGGAGATGGGAAATTATGAAGCTGAAAACCATTACAGACAGGGATGGAGGAAGACTTTAATAAACACCAGTAATTGGTGGGAGCATGATTCGCCTAGTGAACATTCGACATGAATCAGAGTTCCTACACACCAAAAGATCCATCTCCCCTTTGAAACTCACACAGAAGAAAATTGAATGCTTAGATGATTTCTTGGCCGAACCGAGTTTGATGTTTTTACATTGGCTTAATTTATAGTTCATGACTCTAGTCCCTAAATATCCACTCTTTTGATCCTGAATTAAGGGCAAATTTGGACTCTAGGGCCTGTTCTCTCCCTGGCCTATGAACTACATGAGATAAAAGACATGAAAGGGACCTTGGTGGGCCTATAATTTAATGACTTCCCTTAGAAATGAAGAAACTGAGGTACAGAAAGTTCAATGTGATTTGTCCGAAGTCACACAAGCAGTTAATGAGAGGGTCATCCAGAAGCTTCCTTTTATTTTTATAATGAGATTCAGAGAGGTCCAGAATGAGGTTTCATTACCAAGAGAAAAAGAGAGATGTCTTTTTTTTTAAAACTCAAACAATAGTGACTGGATATGCTTAAACATTTTTTTTTCTTTTTCTTCCCTTAGACGAGATGACAGGGAGGTAGAAGACGGGTTTTCTGAGATCAGGGAAACAAGTGCATTATTAGAAAGAGAAATTTCGAGTCTCTGTAAGAACAGAAAAGCTTTTAAAACTCGATTTAAAAAGTCATTTAACCCACTGTCCCTAGCTTCTATTTGCCTCAGTTATGTAAGGAACGGAGGCTTCCAAGAGCAGCGGTCAAATTCTCTTTCTGGGTTGTTTTCAACATCTCGCCCCACGTTTCTTAAGCTCTCCCTGTCTCTTCCTCCATCCGTGGAAATCTGACATGTGATCGGAAAGCTCATCCTCTCGTTCTGCCCCATCCCCCTGCAGAAATTCATTCACATTTGCACAGGTGCCATGCTGGTCTCTGGCCTCATTCTCTGTGAATGTGATTTAATAGCAGTACAGATGCATTAAGCTTAACGGATCGACGTATCAGGGTTCTAAAGAACCCGGGGAGGCCATTTTGAATACGGTGCGTGCCTAACTAACTCTCTTGTCCAATTCCCAAACATTACCCATTCACGATACATGAGTTGTTACTCATACAGTGGAAGAACACAGTTTTCCTGGGTTCCAACGTAACTGGGTTCTACTCTTGATTTTGCCACAAGCTGGCTGTCACCCTGGGCTATTCACATTTTTCCTCTGGGTTCCTGTTCCCGAGCATAAGAAAAGAGGTTTAATTGGGCATTTATTGACTTACAAATCTGCCAAGCACTTAACGAATTCCTACTATACCCTGGACATGTGAAATTCACCAGCAAAAGAAGACAAGTCAGCCACAGAAGACACCCATTCCTCATGGAACTTTCCAGACTAGGCCCATGTTCATCGTTCACTTTCAATGCATGTGTATTTATGAAGAATCAACTCTTCAGGAAATTTTGGAAAAAAAAGTTGTCCATTGCCGTTCTCGGGATCCAGAGAAAGCACTTAATTGACTTGAGCTAATGTTTTGAATTCTATTAGGTAGTTTATTAAATCCCAGCTGTTTTTTATAAGTTGCTATTAGGCCTCTTTAAAGCACCGTGTAGGTAATGTTTTATGCTCTGATTTAATTCTTTTCAAAGCAGAGAAAAAGCCATCCCCTCCCCTCCCCCAGTTTTGAGGAGACCTTCCCTGACCGCGGCCTGCAGAGGGACACTCGCTCCCCTCACCTTCTCCCAGGGCCGGGCTGAGGGAGGCAGTGTTACCCCGGAGGCCTCAGGCAGGTGGGCACAGCCAAGGGAAACACTACGGAAGGAGTGGGGTCATGACCTGGGCTGTTCTTTTCACCTTCTTTTATTTCAACCCAGAATCCCAAAGTTGACACTGAGCAAACAAATATTAATAATCAGGAGCGTAAGGCGACCCTGAAGGCAGGGGCCCAGGTATCTGAACCAGGAAGACAAAGGCCCTCGGCTTGGTTCTCACTCACTCCTTTCTGCCTCCTCCTTCTGGTCGTAGGAAGCTGTAAGTGAAACCATGTGGGGGTGTGCGGGCTTCATTACAGCTTCCGTCAGGGTAATCTCGTGGCCCAGGCCCATGGGGAGGCTCTGACGATCTTGGGGTCATGGTCATGTTGCTTAAGTATGAGGGACGACACCTGAACTTGCCTCTTCAAGTACAACTAGACCGGTTTAAATTTAGCGTATGCAGATAAATACTTCTGTTCTCAAGGACATGTTTATGATTTTATTGATATCCTCCACAGAAGAGGAAACATGTTTTATGAAATAGTTTAGTGATTCATTTTTTAATATAGAAGGCAGCCATTATAATAATTTTAAAAATAGTGATTTTCAAGATAACAAAAAACAGGAAACTGTATATTCTTGCAAAATAGTATGTTAACAACGGATACCAACACATTAAAGAGTCAGACTAGTGATATATGATGGGATATTAATAGTCATACCCCACAGAGAAACATCCTTAGGTTTTGACTAATAAGTCATACCACCCATTAAGGTATCTAATTTAGCAGTGAGTGAAAGTCGTGAAAACTCAACTGAGCCAGTGCCAGCTGAGAGTGAGGGGAACATGGAGAAGATACATTCTGCCTTGAACCTGAACCCCTTGTGATCATCCATGCCCCAGGGCTACTTCCTTTGCCTACCGCTCCCACCATTCGCTCTTTCTTGAGGATCACCGATTTGGGAGAACCTGTGTGGTCCTCAGAAGATAAACACACACAGAGGGAAAAGTCAGAGGATGGTGTATGGTGCTGAAAGTCTTATTTCCAGCACTCATTGCGGCTAATTTCAAGAAATACACAACGCATACCAAATAAAAGACACAGTTCTTGGCACAAGGGAACTAACACGAATTAGACAAGGTCCTTGCTCTCATGGGAATAATTACATTTTAGCAGGAGAGAGGTCATTGACAGGAAAACAAATAAGACCCACTGGAAAATAATGAGCTAGAAGGAAAGAAAAGCAGGACAGGACGGCGGCATGTGTTAGGGATGAAGAAGGTGGGGACCTTTGGGTTATCTGCTGAATGGCCACCGAAACAAGCCTTGTGAACGCCCTGACTGTTGTGGCTCAGGTGCTTGGCTGTTGTCCCACAAAGTGAAAGCTTGCAAGTTCAATGCCAGGTCAGGGCACAAGCCTGGGTGGTGGGTTTGGTCCCTGGTCGGGGTGAGTACAGGAGCAACTGATCAATATTTATCTCTGGCATCAGTGTTTCTCTCATGTCAATGTTTCTCTCCCTCTCTTTCTCCCTCCCTTCTCCTCTCTCTAGAAATAAGTAACATATTTTTAAAAAGCAAGCCTCGTGAAAAGCCAGGACAAAGGACCCAGGCTAAATATGAGCTCTGTGTGTGTGTATGTATATAATTTTTTAGAGAGTGAGGAAAAAGGAAGAGGTATAGTGCTCAAAGTTAGGGAAATACATAAGGGCCATAACATGAAGATATTAGAAGCCTATGTAAACTGCTTTTCCTACCCACCCACCTACCCATTCACTTATGTGCCTATACTAGTCTAAGGGAATCTTGTATTTCCTTTCTTAAGGAAAATGTGCTGCAACTCAGTGTCCATCTGCAATGATAAAGTACCAAAATATAACAAAAAACGCAGTTATAGATACATAGCCACACACACACACACACACACACACACTCACACTCTCACATTCACACACCTTCAGTGTGCGCGCACTCAGCCACGAACGCGTCAGCCTCAGCTCCTGTTACATCTCAGAAGGTAACCTTCACTCCCGTGGAGGTGTTCTGTCTGCAGAGGGCCTGGGGCCCCCCCGCACAGGGGAGCAGCCCACCCAGCTCCACCTCCTGCTTGCCATAAATCCTCATTATCATGCCGTCAGCACCGGAGTCTGTTAACCTCTTCCGTGCCCAGCCGCCAGGCAGGGTCTGCTGATTACTCTGCCAATGCTTCATCTCACCGTTGTCAGAAATACCGAACTCCCCTCTCCTCTCAAGGCCCGGTGCGAAGGGCCCCAGTGAAAGCAGTGAGCAAACACCGTAGCATTGCCTACACTCCTCAGCGCTGACATCTAAATTGGCCCCATTACAATTTTAGCAGAGACATTCGTTACAAAATTTTTCTCTTCCCATACCAAATTTTTTATAGTACATCTTTAAAAAAAAAACATAGACACGCCTTATCAGCTAAGAAGGTGCCAATGCCTTTATGGGTTAAAGACAATTAGGAAACATTAGAAAGTGAAGCATCTTTGCCTGTGGTGGGCTCCTGTGTTTTTCTGTTCCATTTTGCAGGGTTCTTTTGCTGCTTAGAATAAGCTCAGGACCACAAGAACTTGGTTAGTCAACCTTCGGACCATCCTTCCGCTGCCATGGGAACTCACATGCGAGTTTACCCCTCCTCACTATGAAGTAACATCACTGAAATCCAGGAATTGTGGTTCTTATTTATTTGAGCCTGTGAACTTCTTGGTATGTTTCTGCAAAAGCAGTGTCTTTGATAATAAATGCATTTAATTTTCATTCTAACATGGTATGTATTGCTCCCTGGTGCTGTGTGTTGGCTGACGGCATCAGCTTTTGCACATCCCTAATCAAATTTTGTCTAACAAAAAGCTGAACTAAGCATATTTGTTTTCCTATTTATAGCAGCATGTGCTTACATAACATATGAGATAGCAAGATTTAAAAAAAAAAAAAACTGATCCAGATCTTAAAATGCATCCGTTATGTTTAGTTTAAATAAAAGCTATGTTCTCCCATTAAACAAGAATATTAAAAACAATTGGAGACAGACAGAAGCTTATTGCTTATTTTCCAACCAGTATAATCACTGTATTCATCCACAGTAAGATAGAACAGCGGCCAGATATTTATTGCTTCTGGGGAGAACATTCTTCCCCACCTTCCCCATCTGTGCAAGGGTGGGCACTGGAACTAACCACGCCCCTCTCACATGCATGGTGTCACTGGGGGCACTGGTACTATAATGAATTATTACAATGCAGCCGGGGTGGGGTGGGGTGGGCATGCCATTGTCCTCCACACAAGCAGCGATGTCACCAAATCAATAATTCCGCCTGCCACTGGGAACCACTGTGGCTGAAACAGATGTTCCGTGTTGATAAGTAGGGCCTGGGAAAGGGCTTTTCATCCTACGGTTCATTTTTCTCTATTTCCACCACCCATACCTGGCAGAGACTCCTTCAGTACAGCTGTCTCTTGCAAGCCAATCTGTTCATTCCCAGCTCCTGGGTCTCATTTCATAAATCAAACTCAGCCCCGGACAAGCCACAGTCTCAGAGCACCCGCGCCGCTTTCCTTGGTGGAGACGCCTCTGTCACAAAGAGAGATGCCGGGCCAATTGTGCTGAAATTAGTGTGTTGTCACAATCCATTAAGAGAGACAGCATGGGCAGGGGATCCTTTCCATATCCTACGTTAACTGTTCTGTAGAGAGAGGCGCACATGTGGCATTTTGCACAAGGTATACACCTTTAGATGAAACATTTGGGTGAAGGCCCAGAATTTCCACAGGAAACAGTCCCGTGTGATCCCAGAGGGGTCAGGTGCCACCGCTCATATTTGCAAAGCTCTCCTGGTCCACTTTACTGGAAATAAAACCTGACTGGCCGAGCCTCAGGTCAGAGATGCTCGTCCGGCTCTGGGCTGTAACACCTCAGTAGCTCAGTGAGGACCAAGGGAAATGCTTGTTAAATTAACTAGAAAAAGAAGAAAACACCAAAAAAAAAAAAAAATCGCCACCAAAAATGAGTCAGGTCTAACCTATTTGAACACACTTTGGTGTAGAATAATTTAAGTGCAATTGTATCTTACTTATGAAAATAAGTGAATGCCACATAGTGAGAATTTAAAGAAGCTAGCATTTATTAAGCACTTATGTGGGCTAGGGATGCGCCAAAGCCTTAACACCTGTTGCCAGATTTAATCTGCAGCACAATCTTTGGAGTGGGATTTGCTCTCCTTATTTCATAGGGAAGGAAATCGGGGAGGTTCTGGGGTTTACCTAGGACTATACCACAACCAGGCTTGACAACCAGGTCTACTAGGTTTGAAAACCCATACTCTGGTTCATTTGTTCATTCTTATCTCTTTCTCTCTGAGTGTCTATACGTGTGTTTTAAAGATCTAGGTGAGGTGAGAAAAACTAGGGTAATACCCGTGTTACCAAAGTTACACAGGAAAGGGTTATCGACTCCCTAAAAAGTTTGGGTGTTCACTGCATAGTTTCAACAACAGTATGGCATGTTTGAAAAAACAGTCATAACGGAAGCTAAGAAAGAGTTAGGGATAACAGGTCAGGCAAAATGTGATTCGAGAAGGGAGGGGAGGTTTCTGGACTTCCGGAAAGGCTGCTGGTAGAGCGCGGCGGGTCAGTTCCAGGTCATAGCTCTAGAATGATATCCGAAATTTGCACACATTGGCCCAGGAGATGTGTGGGTAGTTTCAAAGTATACATTTTCTAAGAGGGAAGGTGGAGTAGTTTAATCCATGCCAAACAAACAGAGAGAATGGGGCAAAGCACCGCATTTAATATCCGTGCAGCTCTGCTCCAGGCTTCGTAGCAGAGAGTGCCCTACATTTTCTCAGCCTGGTCTACGCAGATCCAGTCCGTAGACGAGAATGTTCACACCTCTTTTCATCTCAACTCAACTCATTTATATTTAAAGATCCGTCATTCATTAATATTGTCAACGAGGGGTTGCACGGACAGAGGAAGGAGAAGCAGTAGCTATACTCCCATCGCTCAGTTTATAGCTAGCCCAGCCACTGGAGATGCCCACCCAGCCTCGGGGAAGACGGAGCGTTTCGGCACGGCCTTATTATTTCCGATGACACCATTTAGCCACGGCAATTAGCATGTACATAAGCCCAGAGAGGAAACCAGGCCAGACTGAACAGACTGCCGTCAAGCTCCCTAAAATGAAATGGCTTCTCTCCATGTTTCTTTATGCTCCATTTGTGGTGTCCAGACGAGGGGATGTTTGGGCAGTCCCCACCACGGAGCAAGCGATATCCTGGCCAAGACTCGGTCTCCTGGACCAGGCGAGTCGTGGCTGAGCGGCTGGTTGGAAAACCCTGGACTCGGGTCTCTGAAGAAGTAGGTTCGATTCTACCTTTGCCTAGTTATGGGTTAGCGATTCTGCCCCCCAGATATTTTCATGTGTAAAAC
This sequence comes from Carollia perspicillata, assembly GCA_004027735.1. Classification (NCBI taxonomy): domain Eukaryota; kingdom Metazoa; phylum Chordata; class Mammalia; order Chiroptera; family Phyllostomidae; genus Carollia; species Carollia perspicillata. The sequence goes on along the minus strand of PVKM010044071.1, from coordinate 2,218 downwards.
GGGGGTGGGAAGGCCAACCCTGCAGGGCTGCTGGGAGGATAAAATGTATGTATAAAGTCTCCTCTACAACAGCTTTTAGTTATCGGCTGCCGAGCTACTCATAGTTCTTACCTTTGCCTTAAACAGAATTGCTTTGAAATTACTTGCTTGTAATTTGTTTCCCTTCTGGGATGTACACTAATCCAGAGCAGAGACAGCATTGCTCGTCTCCAATACATCTGCCCAGAAGTAGGACAGAGCCTCCTTAGGGTTTCTTGAGTGAACAAGTGAATGGCTGACATCTCTCTTACGATGAAAAGCCTCGATAATGTATGTGTTACTGCTGGCATTATTTATTTACGCCCTAAAGTAGGAGACCTGGAGACTTCTAAAGATGGCTTTGACTACTGTCACGTGTTTATTACTACCAATACTCTCACCCCTACTACCACTTATAACTGCTGTTAGTACTCTGAGGGGGTGGTATTGACGGAGCATACTACATCAGGACTTTCTAAGTGTCTCTCATATAACAACTCTTAATTTTCAACCCAGCCCTAGAGGGTAGCTGCCATCATTGTGCCCATTTTTTTCCTGAATGGGGACAATGAGGCACAGACAGGTTGAGCCTGTGAACACAAAACTCCAAAGAAAGCACGTGTGCGAATGCCGTGTGTTTGGTTCACACTGCATGTGATCAGTGACTTTTTGTGGTGTTTTTTCTAGGAATACATTTTCAGTACAATGATTTGTTTTCCTACTTGTCCAACACGCTCATGCATGGTAAAACTTGACTGAACTTTTACTTACGTCGGAGAATAACAGCTTTTGGGAGGGAGATCTGGGTTCTTTATTTAGGGACAGGAGCCTAGCTCTGGGCAAGCTCCTTCTCCATGTAAGGTGTGAGCCAGAGGCCTCCCTTGAACTGGCACTCATTTCGGGTGTGATTACTTCTGGTTTTACTTCACTCATTTGCTGACAGTAGTTCCTGATGTGTCTCCAGACATTTCACTACTTTTACATTAAAATTCGATTGTCCCCAAATGTCTGTTTTTTCTCGATTGCGAACGTACTCATATTTTTTTAGATGGAAGTCACCGAAGTACTTTTTCCCCTGCAGCATCACAGCCTTAAGAAGAGAGTGTGTGCACACGTGTGTGTGTGTGTGTGTGTGCACACACGGGCATGACTTTGTGACAAGTCTACTGGACACTGGCTGTGTGCAAATATAAACCAAAATTAATATTATAGTATGTTTCTTGAGATGTGATTATGGCTCCTTCTTATGACTCAGACACGCAGCTGAAATAATGAGGCTGGCGGGATCTTTCTGAATTAGTCAGATCTCTGGAGACTATTTTACTTACCTACCATTGTAATACCAGTCACTATGAATTGAGGAAATATAAAATATAATGATTAAACACTTATTTGCCAATGAATATGCTAATATTTTAATGCCATTTGAAGTAAGTATTTTTTGAACTTAATAAATGAACTTACTGGGATAAAAACATCGATGTGCTGAGTAATCATAAGACAGGGTTTTTTTTTTTTACTGTTACATTAAACACTACAAAAATACATAAGTTAGCTCTTTTTTTTACTTTTAAAATTTAAAGAGTTACTATGTATAATAAGCTCCTTTTTTTCAAGTTAGAGATACTATTTCAGTAATATACTAGAAAATATAGCAGACAAAGGACGTCGCATTTTCCGCCAATTAAGGTCTTTTTCAGACGTACTTGTACCAGAATCCTCACCTCTCTTATGACAAATATATTTTCTAAACAAGATCCACGATAAGTTTTCCACCATTATAATCTGTCTACCAAGAGAGTTATTCGTTTCTTTAAATGTTTCTGAATAATAAAAACGGAGGACCCATGCATCTGTTCACACGCCCGTTATCAACCTCTCAGAATGCATTCCACTTGAGGCTATGTGTGCAGTGGACCAGGGGTCGGAAGCCTTTTCTATAAAGGGTCAGGCAGCAAACATTTTAGGCTTTGCATCAGATGGCCTCACGCTTAGGACTTCTCAACTCTGCCTTTGTAGGGCAAGCAGCCATACCCAACACATAAATTAAGTGGGCTTTTCTTAGTTGTTTTCTTAGTAAATAAAACTGTATTTACCCAACAAGCTTCGGACTGGACTCGGCGCCCAGGCCGGAATGTCCTTTCCACCTGCTAGACCAGCACCGTCAAATCCGAGGGAAGCCAGCTACCGCTGCACCGAC
>PVKM010044070.1:0-12345 GCA_004027735.1 Carollia perspicillata | reverse complement strand
TCCTCATCACACGGCCTTTCTCACTGTGCCTGTGTGCATTTCTACTTTTCTATCTCTTATCAGGGTGCTCCTCGTTGGACTTGGGGCCCAAGAAAAACTCATGTCAAGGTCCTTAACTTAATTACATTGGCAAAGACCCTTACTCCAAACAAGGTCACAGGCTGAGGCACCAGCTGGACGTGTAACTATTTGGGGAGCCATTTTCAATCCAGCACAGGGGTGTTTGAGTAATTCCTTAGGGGCATTGGAGTGACATGGGGAGAAGGCAAAGAGGGGGTGTGCCTTTTTTTTTTTTACTTTGAGTCCTCCAGCCCCAGAACAATGCCTGTCATATATAAGGTGCTCTATAAATGTTTGTGGAAATGATCTGGGTTATGGCCTCCACTCATCAGAAAGCCAGAGCAGGGTGGGTCAGGAAACCCTACACTCACAGAGGTATGGCCGCCTAACCCTCCCCTCCCCACTCCCTGAAGCCCTCAGTGAGATCTCCTAGCTCTTCTCTAAACTCCTATAACCCTGATATTCTCAAATTCTCTGCAGGAGCCCTTTATCCCCAGCCTCCCACCAAGTTACCAATGCCCTGCAGTGAGCCAGTTGCATCTCCTACCATTGTGTTCAGCAAAACAAAAACAGTTAGCATCCTGTGGCTATAATCCCTCCACACTTAGATTGAGTCACTGTTGATTGATTGTCTGCATGACCCAGAACAGCCTAGGAAACTAGAGACCTTTGACTCTCCTAACTGCCCCGGTAGCTACTGGGAGGTGGGGAGGAGGGAGGAAGGTGCTTGTCCACCACTCAGAAATAGCTGTTGTCTAATAATAAGATTCTCGTCATCGTTACCTGTGCTCAAGGTCTTGTTCCTCTCATTGTGGCTGCTCTGAATCGGGGAAGAAGCGCATTCCGACAGCAGCCTGTCTTTTCAATTCACATCACTGTCTGTGGGGTCCCTCTTAGGACGATGGTTCTCAGACTTGGCTGCACATTGGACTCACCTGGGGAATTTCAACAACTACAGATGCTCTGGTCCCATCCTTAAAGATTTCAATCTAGTTTATATGGGGTGTGGCTGGGCACTTGTAGCTGTCAAATCTCCCCAGCTGATTCTAATATGCAGTGAAATTTAAGAAGCATCATATTTGTAGAGGCTTCAGCTGATAATCGGTTTTGATTTGGGTGGGGTCTCTTGTCTCTGCACTTTTTTCTGTGTGGGGGACAAAAAAAAAGCATTAGTGAGATAATTCTACAGGGAAGTTCCCAATGCTAAACCCACATATTTGTTTAGAGCCAGCTGTAGATACAGGCAAATCACAGTCAGGGATCACGAGAAGGCATTTGCCCTAAAGTAACCTTCCCCTGCCCATTCTCCCCGACTCAGGATTTTATTGCTTTATTCTTCTCGCCTAGTCCACGATAAGCGATGTGATACGTGACACATTTCCAGGAGAGACAGCCAATGTAAGTGTTAAAACAGTGCAACTGTACTTTCCCTTCACAAACCTCAGAGAGTGCTTTTTAATTAACGCTTGTTTCGTAGGTCAGGGAACAGCTGGCTCCTCCGCCCATGGTCGTTTTCACTTTATCTCAAATACGTTGTTGGAGTGGTTTCCAGTGGGGCACTGGGAACTTTTGCAAGCTTGAGACTGTTGGGAAAGGGAACGGAGGGCAGGAGAGTCTGCCCTGGGCCCACCTGGGGGAACAGCTGCTATCCAGCAGCAGTCAGTGCGTGGACGCTAACGTTGGCGTTTCAAGGTTTCCAGATTCCCAGGGATGGCGAAGCAACCCTACCAGCTGCTGCTTTCCGTTCTTAGTCCTCCTTAGGTACAATTACACACCAATTAACTAAACAAGATATACTTTAGCAATTTAAATTGTTCTGGATAATTTTAATTATTCAAGAAATCATTCAGTACCCATTCCCACTCTCCCTCCTTCTGTCTTTCTCCCTCGCCCCCCTTCCCTCTTTTTCTTTATCTTCCCCCCTTTCTCTCTCCCTCAATCCCTCTCCTCTCTCTCCTCTCTCTGTCTCTTCCCTCCCATCCTCTCTCCGCTTCCCTCCCCTACTTTCCTGTCCTCCCTTTCCATGGCTCCTAGCAGCTCTGCTAGGCACAGGAAGGCCTCACTGACCTCAAAGTGGGGACACTGTGCCTCTGAAAGTTTTTTAAAAGAATCACTGAACAAGGACACAAATCACATTGAGCAGCTTAAAACTGCCTCTGCTCCCTTAAAGCAGATTGGAGATTAACACACTCCTGAGCGATCTTACAGAGACTGTACTGAGCGTGTGCCCCTCCCATCCTCCAGCTGCTCCTGGAGCCAGAGTCCCGCCCCTTCCAGTGGAACCAAAGAACTGGGACATGACCAGAACTTGAGCACCAGAACCCTTCAGAAGTGAAGGGTCACTAGTCCAGGAAGATCTGGTGCTGAAACTCCTTACCATAAATGGCCAAGTTCCATGGTACCCCAATTAAAACTCGCCCTGCCAACACATCCCCCAACCCCTAAAAACCCTCTGAGGGTAAGCCCTGCGGGAGAGAGTTCAGGCCCGGTGGGCACTCTCCACCCTCCCCAAAGAAAGAAGAGGCAATTCGTATGACGAAATCCTCGCCCCACCTCCATCCCAATGGTGGCCTGGACAAAAAATAATTCTTCTGCTAATAGCTCCCTTGCCCCACCCTTCTGCCTATAAAAAGCCTCCCACTTCGTGCAACCCCTCAGAGTGCCCTTCTAGTTGCTAGATGGGATGCTGTCTAATTCATAAATATCTTTTTTAAAATATTTTATTTTGTTATTTTTAGAGAGAGGGGAAGGGAAGGAGAAAGAGAGAGAAACGTTGTTCAGTTGCCTCTCTCATGAGCTCCAACCTGGGAAGAACCTGCAACCCAGGCAAGTGTCCTGACCAGGAATCAAACCAGCGACCTTTCCCTCTGTGGGAGGACACCCAACCAACTAAGCCACACCTGTCAGGACATGAATCTCTTAATAAAACCAATTAGATCTTTACATTCATTCAGTTGAATTGTGTTCTTTAACAAGCTAAAGAATATGCAGAAAGAAATCTCATTTAAATGACCTTTATCTAAAGCAAAGCCCCCAGAAAATATAGCTCCCATGGACCCCTCCCACCCACCCCACCGCCCACCTACCCCACCACCAAGGGCATTTCCTACAGAGTTCAGCTGCCATGGAGACAGCTTACCAATATTCATTAGCATCAAAAACCTCAATAGAACATTCCACAGCTTCCTGGTGAAGCACTAAGCCGTCCCTCACCATTTGTAAAGTTTGGCCTATAAACCTTTCATCTCTGGCTATTGAGTGATTTACCATCACTGAGTACTCCTGCTACTAGCTGTATGCATAAATAAACCTCTTCTTTCCTTTTGTTAATCTCTCAATCCTCAATTCATTTGCAGGCTCCCACAACTGTACTCAAAGGTGTTTTCCTTCTAACACCTTCTTCATATCACTGGGCCTGGGCACAGCTCTTCCTGCTCACTGCATCTACTGCCGAAGAGTATCTCAGGGTGGTCTAACTCGGCCTCCCTCCCCTGTCAGTCAAGGGTCGTCCCCTTTAGGGACTCAGCCTCCCCTCAGCTCTCCCAGGTGCTGCCTGTCCTCTTGGGCTTTGTCTTCCAGTCAGTCCCTGGCCCAGGCTGTCCTCCCTAAGCTTCTGCTCAGAGTCACTGCGACCTAGAGACCCCAAGTTAGACAGAGAGTCTCTGGGCTCTTAGTTATCGTCCCTGTTCCACTTGAGGCCTGCAGAATTGTGACTCCCCCCCACACAAGAGTATAACTACAGGAGATATGGAAGTTCTAGTGCTGGCCTTTTCTGTGATCAAGAGACCACGGCCCCATGTCTGTTGGGGATGCCACCCCCAAATATGCCACTTTGGCATAAGGATTGCTTTGAGCAGAAAGCAGTAGATGTAGGAGGAGTTCTCTGCTCTCCCCTTACCCACCTAAAAGTAGAGTATTATAACTGCAGGACCAACCCACAATGGTCCTTTCCAGCTTCTAACAAGATACTGAGCTGCCTTTCAGAGTTGACAGACCAAAACTGCAAGTCATGCAGCCGAAACAAGCACAGAGGAGAGAACTTTGACCTCCAGCTGCAGGAGGAACCAGCCTTGCCCCACTCACAGAACTAAAAGACCAGGACACGACCGGAGCTCGAACACTGGAACTCTTTCAGGAGAGACGGGTCACCTGTGCAGGAACATCCGATGCTGAAGCCCCTTACCATTTTTTACCATGAAGAGCCAAGTTCCAAAGCTCTCCAATCAAAACCTGCATGCCAGCACTTCCTCCTACCAGCTTATTCCCCCGAACTCCTAACCCTCAACCTTTGCTTTAAAACCCCTTGATTAAAAGCAATCAGGGAATTCACGTTTTAAATGATAGCTTCCAATTCTCCTTGCTTGGCACCCTGAGAAATAAATGGCATCCTTTAATTTCTTCATTGCAAATCTTGATGTTCAGTACTTGGCTTTGCTGCACCACAGGTGAGAAGACCCTCATTCATTGTAATGGTATAAACTTCTCTTTGAGGAAGAAGCCCCACTTCCCCATGCCAGGAAAAGAAGAGCAACTTATCATCAAAGATGGAACACTGATGCTAAGATGAGTTTGCGTAAACAGATCCTGCTAAAATAGCCCTTATCCTCCATTAGTTTCACTGTATATTTTCTAGCTACTTTCCCACAATGCTTAAGGAAAATCATTCCTTAAGCACAAACCCTCTTTTCTTTGTTAAAAGGGTATATAAACCCCCAGTGTAGTTATTTCTTTGGGTTTTACTTCTTTTCTGTGAACTGCCATGCCCATCGATATTGATAAAAAATTGTGTGCCACTTGTCCTGTTAATCATCTTTTGTTAATTGAATTCACAAGCCCCCTGCAACTAACTCTGAGAGTATGGTGGACGTTTCCCTCCCCGTCACTGCTCTCTGTTAGACAGCTCATGTTGCTACAAGGGCAGCCTCCTCGACCATCTCCCAGAATCCCTCAGGGAGGAAGGCACACGTTTCCTCATTTTTAACGTCTGTCTCAACCAATCTGGGTATCATTCAGAAGTTCTTGTACCGCACCTGCCTTCCCGGTTCAAAGCCCAGGCCAACAGGACTGGGTCAATTTCAATTCTCTATCCATTCTCTTTAAAGGGGATTTTAATTCTCCTTTCTAACCTAAAGGGATTAACCCTGCCTGCTTTTTCACCTTGTGGACTTCAGTGTAAGCAGCGAAGGGAAGCAGAGTTTGCCGCCCCTAAATATGCCTTTGGGGATATTGATTACATTAAGCTCATTATTTTAAAGAAACGAAAGGCTCAGGAAGAACTTTGACCTTCCTCCTAACTGCCTAAAAGGAATTAGATAGCAGACTTGCTCCAGGAAAGGAGGTATCGTAGCAGGTAACTGCAGTTCCATTTATAACAGTGGTGGAGACGGGCCTAGCAAGGCCTGTTTGTGCAAGTCCTCTCTGTGTCTCATTGTTAAAGGTGACCCAAACATTTGCTTTTCTATATGCATGTGAATTGCCTTCCTGCCCTTCCAAGTCCCAAACCACAGGCCCCCTCCTTCTTAGCTCCAGACGGCATCTAAATCTCAACTGCCCGATGTGTCTTTGGGTCTCTTACTCTTATGGCACCCCCGAATGCACATCGGTAGTAAATTTCGGTCATTTTCTCCTGTTAACCTGTCTCATGTTAATTTGATTATTAGCCCAGCCAGAAGAACGAAGAAAGGTGGAAGGAAAGTTATTTTTTATGCTCCCCCCACCAGCAGAATTCACCTTTCCTCCCTGAGAGCAATTAGCCTTACAACTTACATTAAATGGCAGAAAGGCAGCTCTTTTCCAGTTTTAGATCTTTCCCAGTTTTACTTATATTCATTTGTGTGCATATGTAGTTCTACACACCTTTATCACACGTGTAGGTTAGAGTATCCCCCAGTCAACAACATGGACATTTTCAAAACCACAAGGATCTCTCACGTTGTCTTTTTCTAACCACATCCGCCTACCTCCCTCTCTCCATACCTCTACCCTCCATGCAACCAATGATCTGTTTTTGCTCTCTGTGATTTGACCATCATGAGGTCATTTTATACATGAAATCATTATATAAATGGAATTATACAGTAACGTTTTGTAATTGGATTTTTTCACTCAGCATAATTCATGGTAGATTCATCCAGGTTGCTGTGTGTGTTAATAGGTCTTTCCTTTTCATTGCTGAGTAGTAGTTCATGGTATGAATACACTACATTTTGTTTAACCACTTACCTCTTGAACAACATCTAGTCTGTTTATGGCTATGACAAATAACAATGCTGTAAACATTCATGTACAGGCTTTTGTGTGAATCTAAGTCTTTAGCTCTCTGGGATCGAATCCCCAGCATGTCATCACTGGTTACGTTATAGTTGCATGTTTAGCCAGGTAAGAAGCTGCCAAGCTGCTGCCCAGATTGGCTGCACCATTTTATCGTCCCAGCAGCGACGCAGTTTCTCTGCAGCCTGGCCAGCGTTTGTTTGATGCTGTCCCAAAAGCTTGAAAACAAAAAACTACAGGAAAAGAAGCTCTGTGAATTCAGCTCCTTCTAGGCATTTTGTTCTCTAAGAGAAGAAAGCTAATCTGATGTAAACCACGAAACCTAATTTTGCATGGAAACGAGCAAAAGAAAAACCTCTAAGTTAACTTTCATACAAAATTATCATAAGAATAAAAGAGAATGAGAAACTGATTACCATCCCTACGAACAGCAAAAGCATTCCAGTAAGTGCCAACAAAACAGATCAAAACTAATCTATTTTTTAAATCAATTAAAAGTTACAAAACAAATGATAAAAGACATGAGAAAACAACATAAATAGATTTGGAAAATGCAGATATAATGTGGCCAGAATTCGAAGAAAGAAATAGAAAAACAAGAAAAATTGTTTAAACCCTGACTGGTGTGGCTCAGTGAGTTGGGAGTCAGCCTGCAAACCAGAAGGTCGCTGGTTCGATTACTGGTCAGGGCATGTGCCTGAGTTGTGGGGACCAGGTCCCCGGTTGGGAGCATGAGACAGGTCATTGTTTCTCTCCCTCTCTTTCTTCCTCCCTTCTCCTTGCTCTAAAAATAAATGAATAAATAAATAAAATCTTTACAAAGAAAAATCATTTAAGATAAACTAAAAGGGACACAAGTTCTGTTCACTGAAATAGCTTTATGGTTTTCTATTACTATGGGCCCCCAATACGCAGCACCGGCCTGCCTCGTGCAGCTCCCTCCACACTGACCCTGGGCCAGGCACCACGACCTTTCAGTGAAACAGGAGCAAACAGCACCCCTGCAGAGGCTTTATCAGTACCTGCACAAAGACGTGTGCACTCTTGGAACGCCAGCTCTCCGAACCCAGCTGCCATTCCATGAGCAACCCTACTTGGCCATATGGAGAAGCCATGCAGGGAGAAAGCTAAGACCTTTGAGGACAGCTGCAGCTGAGCTACCAGATGGCAGCACCAACCTGCCGTCCATGGGGTGATGGGTCAGCCCTGGTGGAGATGTTCCAGCTGACACCAGGTGGAACAGACATTCAAGGTCCACACAAGCCTGGTTCAAATTCCAGAACTGTAAGAAAGTAAAAGATTATTGTTGCTTTATGCCCTTAGATTTGGGGGCACTTTGCAGGGCAGCAATCAATAGAACAATTCTAGAAATCTTGACAGCTCAGACATGTTGAGCATTCCGAGCACCCATATTGTTGTCTTACAATACTATTTCCCACTAAAAGAAACCAAGGTTTCTTGGAGAAATTCCGGGTCTGGGCATGAAATGTGCAAGGTGCACATGGGACAGCTTTCCATACCAGAGAGCAACAGGCTGCAGACATGCTCCAGGCCAGTGCGGACTCTGAAAACGCAGGTAAATCTACAGTAGGAGCCAGACCGTTTCATTCTTACGTTGTACCCTCCACAGAACACAGAAGGAAGCAGGAAAATGTGACTCACAAAAAGAACAGTGGGCCCATCAGAAATGAACCAAAAATGACAGAGATTGTAGGATTATAAAGACATTGAAATCACTATTATAAAGTTATTGCGTAAGTTCAAGAAGCTAGAGGAGATATTTAACATGTTAAGTGGAGACAGAATATCTAAAAAAAACTCAAAATGAGCTCATAGAAATAAAAACTCTAAGATGTAAAATACAGGGCTGTCAGACTGTTCTCTGTCTCTATGAGTCTGTTTCTACTTTGTCAGTTTATTTTGTTCATTCGATTCTGCATATAAGTGAAATCACACAGCACTTGCCTTTCTCTGACTGGCTTATATCACTTAGCATAATAATCTCCAGGTCCATTCATGCTGTCACAAAGGGTAAGATTTCCTTCTTTTTACAGGTAAGTAGTATTTCATTGTGTAAATGTACCACAGTTTTTTATCCAATCATCTACTGATGGGCACTTGGGCTGCTTCCCAATCTTGGCTATTATAAATAACATTACAATGAACATAGGGGTGCATGTATTCTTTTCAATTAGTATTTCTGGGTTTTTTTGGACATAGTCCCAGAAGTGGAATCAATGTATCATAAGGCAGTTCCATTTTCAATTTTTTGAGGTAATTCCATACCGCTTTCCACAGTGACTGTACCAGTCTGCATTCCCAACAGTGCACAAAGATTTCCTTTTATCCACATGCTCACCAATCTTTATTGTTTATTGATTTATTGATGATAGTCATTCTAACAAGTATGAGATGATGCTTCATTATGGTTTTAATTTGAATCTTTCTGATTAGTGACATGGAGCATATTTTCATATGTCTACTGGCCATCTGTATGTCCTCTTTGGAGAAGTGTTTAGTTGGGTCCTTTGCCCATTTTTTAAATGGAGTTTTTTTAGTATTGAGTTTTATAAGCTCTTTGCAAATTTTGGATATTAATCATTTAGCAGGTGTGTGATTGGTGTCTCCCATTCAGTGGGTTGTCTTTTCAGTTTCCTTTGCTGTGCAAAACTTTTTAGTTTTTTTTAATCCACACCTGAGGATATGCTTATCGATTTTAGAGAGAGAAGGAGGTGGGATAGAGAGAGGGAAAGAGAGTAAAAGAGAGAGAGAGAAACATTGATGAGAGAGAGAAACATCAGTCAGTTTCCTCCTGTATACACCCTGACCAGGGATCAAACCTTCAACGTAGGTATGTGCCCTGACCAGGGATCAAAATTGCAACCTTCCGGTGTATGGGACAATACTCCAACCAACTTAGCCACCCAGCCAGGGCAAAATCTTTTTAGTTTGATGTAGTCCCATTTGTCTTTTTTTTCCTTTTGTTTCCCTTGCCTGACAAGATAAATCAGAAAAAAATATTGCTATGAGAAATGTCCAAGAGTTTACTGCCTATGTTCTTCTGTCATTATTATGGTTTTGAGTCTAACAATTAAGTCTTTAATCCATTTTGAGTTTATTCTTCTGAATGGTGTAAGAAGGTAGTTTCAGGGAGTGGTTTTGTTTGTTCGTTTTTTTGTTTGTTTTTTGGGGGGTTCCCCAACACCATTTTCCCACCACAATTTATTGAATAAACTATCTTTACTCTGTAGTATATTCTTGCATCCTTTGTCAAATATTAATTGACCATATAGGCATGGGTTTATTCCTGGGCTTTCTATTCTGTTTCATTGATATATATTTCTGTTTTATGGCAATATCATGCTGTTTTAATTACTATGACCTTGTAGTATAGTTTGATATCATGTAGTGTGATTCCTCCAACTTTGTTCTTCTTCAAAATTGCTGTAGCTATTCAAGGTCTTTTGTGGTTCCATATAAGTTTTAGGAATATTTGTTCTATTCCTGTGAAAAAGGCCATTGGTATCTTGATAGGAGTTGCATTGAATCTGTAGATTTCTTTGGGTAGTATGGACATTTTAATGATGTTAATTCTTCCTATCCATGAACATAGTATATGCTTCTACTTATTTGTGTCTTCTGTAATTTCTTTCTTCAGTGTCTTATAATTTTCTGAGCACAGGTCTTTTACATCCTTGGTTAAAATAATTCCTGGGTGTTTAATTTATTTGATGTAATTGTAAATGGTTTTCTTCATTTCCCCTTTCTGATAGTTCATTATTGGTGTATAGAAATGCAATTAATTTTGGATGCCTTTCATTTTTTATTCTTGTCTGGTTGCTATGGCTAGGACTTCCAGTACTATGTTAAATAAGAGCAATGAAAGAGGACATGCCTGCCTTGTTCTTGATTTAAAGGAAACACTTTTTGTTTTTGTACACTGAGAATGATGTTAACTCTGTGTTTGTCATATATGACCTTTATTGCATTGAAATATGTTCCTTTTATTCCCACTTGCTGAGAGTTTTTATTATAAACAAGTGCTGGGATTTTTTTGAAAAAAATTGCATCTATTGATATGAATAGGTGGGTTTTATTCTTTATTTTGCTTATGTAGAGTATCACAGTTATTGATTTGTAAATATCGTACCAACTTTGCACCCCAAGAATAAATCCCACTTTGTTCATGTTCATCAGGGATATTGGCCTAGAATTATTTTCTTTGTAGTGTCTTCATCTGCTTTTGGGGGTAGGACATCAATTACACTGGTTGTAATCTGTCTGTTCAGATTCTCTAATTCCTCCTGATTCAGTTTTAGAAGATTATATGTTTCTCAAAATTTGTTCATTTCATCCAGATTGTCCAACTTTCTGGTATATAGTTGTTTGTAATACTTTCTGACAATCCCTTGTGTTTCTGTGGAGTTGGTTGTTACTCCTCTTTCATTTCTGATTTTATTTATTTTGCTTCTCTTTTTTTCTTGATAAGTCTGTTTAAAAGTTTGTCAATCTTGTTTATTTTCTTTTTTCCAGAGAAACAGCTCCTGGTTTCATTGATCTTTTATATTGTTTTTAGACTCTATTTCATTAATTTGGCCCTTAATTATTAATTATTGATCTTAATTATTTCCTTTCTTCTACTCACTTGGAGCTTTGTTAGTTTTTCTTCTTCTACTTCCTTTAAGTGTAAAGTTAGATTACTTATTTGAGATTTTTCTTGTTTCTGCTGGGAGGCCTGTAATAATATGAATTTCCCTCTTAGGGCTGCTTTCACTGTGTCCCATAGATTTTGGTTTGTCTTGTTCTCATTTTTATTTGATTTGAGGTTTTTTTCCAAGATAACTTTTTATTTCTTCCTTGATCACTATGTTAACCCACTCATTGTTTAGTAACATGGTATTTAGCCCCATGTCTTAGTGTATTTTTCAGGTTTTTTCTTGTGATTGATTTCTAGTTTCATACCATTGTGGTCATAGAAAATGCTTCATATGATTTTAATCTTCTTAAATTAATTAATATTTGTTTTGTGTCCTAACATGTGGTCTATGCTAGAAAATGTACCATGTGCACTTAAAAAGAATGTATATTCTGCTGCTTTGGAGTGAAATGCTCTGAAGATATCAGTTAAATCCATCTGATATAGTGTGTCATTTAAGGCTGCTGTTTCCTTGTTGACTTTCTTCCTGCAGTGGGGTATGAAATTCTCCTACTATGACTGTTAACATCTCTATGTTCATCAACATTTGCTTTATATATTTAGGTGTTTCTATGTTAGGTGCCTAAATTTTTTAGAAGGCTGTTATCTTCTTGTTGGATTGCTCCCTTTATCATCAAGTCGTGTCCTTTTTTGTCTCTTACTCTAACCTTTGTTTTAAAGTCTATTTTTTCAGATTGCTACCCCAGCTTTTATTTTCTTTCCATTTGCATGAAATATCTTTTTCCATCCTGTTACTTTTAGTGTGTGTGTATCTTTTGTTCTGAGGTGAGTCTCTTGTAGACAGCATATATATGGGTCTTGTTTTCTTTTCCACTCAGCTACCCTATGTCTTTCTTAAAATTACTTTTAATCCTCACCCAAGGACATTTTACCTTTTTTTTTTTAGAGAGAGAAGAAGGGCGAGAGAAAGGGAATAATAGAAACATCAATGTGAGAGAGAAACATTGATTGGTTGCTTCCTGTAGGCACCCCAACTAGGGATTATACACACCCAGACTGGGGATCAAACTCACAACCTTTTGGTTATAGGATGATGTTCCACCGAAGTGAGCTAATAGGCCAGGGCTACTTGTTCTTACTTTCTTCTTTTTCAAAGTTGTTTTAGTTATTTTTTGCCCTTCACATTTTCAAATGAATTTTAAATAAGCTTATCAATTTCTAAATTTTAAAAACCCTGCTAGGATTTTTATTGTGTTTGCCTTGACTCTATAGATCATTATGAATATAACTGACATCTATATAATGTTTAATATCCTGATCTATGGGCATTATATGTATTTAGGACTTATTCATTTTCT
>PVKM010044069.1:0-12265 GCA_004027735.1 Carollia perspicillata | reverse complement strand
CAAAAGTCCAAAGACAAAGTTCAGTGGAAACGAAATGAATCTTTTATTTAACAATCATATAATTTGAAATAATGTCAAGTTTCTTCCTCAAAGCCCATTTCCTCTAAGATGCTCAAAGAAAATCACCCTGACAACCACTGCCAGCTCAATTCAAGTTTGCACCAGAAACCTCTTCTCTCATTCAAAAGTATCATATATGAAACCTCTTCTCTCATTCCAAAGTATCATATATGTAAGTGGCTTAGCTGGTTTCTGGCATAGACTATTTCAGAGTCTATGTGTCTAGGCATCCAACTTGTGATGCACTGTCCTCTTGCCCCACTTACTCACTGCCCCTTGTGTGTCTGTGTCCCTGGCCAGGCAGGACCCATGTAACATACCACCAGTTGCCACCACAGCTTCCTGTGATGGAGAGGGAAGCCTTCCCCCATATGTTAGTTCCTAGGCCCTGCCAGGGCTGGAGTGGGTGGAGTGGCAGTGGCAGGAAACTGTTACTGATAGGCCTCCATGCTGGAGGTGTGCAGCAGCTATAGCTGCAAGCCCACACTGGAAGTGGGAGAGTGGCAGCTGCTGACAGGCCAGTGCTGGGAGCAGATGGGTGGCAGTCACTGACCAGCCTGTGTGGGGGAGGAGTGAGGGGCCTGCTGCTGACAGGCCCCCAGGGCCCATGGCCCAAGCCTCCTCCATTCCCCTCTTACTATTCCCAAGACCCAGGATCCAGGAACTCCAGCTCTTGGTGGCTGGGAAGAAAGGGAGATAAAAAAAGGAGCAGTGTTTCTGCACATTCCTTTTTAAATTCTTCCCCCAGAATTTTTTGCATGACCAGTGTGCCAGGACAGCACACACATATGTAGCTCAATCCCTCCCCCATTTCCAGGGGTGTTCCCCATTACAATTTCCCCCTTCTAACACTCTGTCTATTTGCCTTTGTAAGATTACAGGGGCAAATAGACAAAGTTCTCATTCTTGTGTAACTACTTCCTGCCGACCAAGAACATAGTCTCACCTATTCCTGGGTCCAGAGGTCCCTAACAAAAGGGGTCTGGAATGCATGAGAATCTTCGCACAAAAGAGAAGGACTTTTCAAGGTCCAAGTCAGTTGGTTGTCTCTGGTAAGCAGTGTGTACAATGTCCGAAGGATTGCACTGATGGACAGCCTGGCAACCTTGTTGCATTCTGGTGCTGACAAATTTGGCAAGAGGGTATAAGGCACAATCAAAACCACAACAACTAAATAACAAGGTAGGGATGGTCACAATCCCTCCACCCTTTAACACTTCTGGACATTTTCTGTTCAAACCATTAAGGCAGAAAAGAAAACCCATTTCAAAACAAAACCTATAGGCCACCCCATACATAACCAACTCAACCATCTGTCCAGCCAAATTGTTGAGTATTAGGAGGCAACAATGCAGGTGGGCTTCTCAAGTGGGACCTACACTGTCTCTGAGTCCACAAGACTGTCTTTTCAGAAGACGTTCAGTTGCAAAGCCTTTGCTGGAATGCTATCAAGCAGTGACAAATCCTTCATGTTAACTATCTCAATTTGTAAGTAAAAACAAACTTTGTCTTGTGAGGACAGTTAGCTTCACAAAAGTCCAATATTCACAGTTGAGTATTGTGATTTTCCTTAAAACCCAATTCCCCACCTTAAGATTACCCTCATTATCATCCAAATTATAGAGGAATCAGGTAGGGAGAAAATATAAGGCTAAAAGGAAAATCTTCGTCCTTCCAATATCTACCAAAATTTTATCTCTATGCCTTATATCTTTTGTTACTTTACTTTCCAACATAATGTGAAGTTTTAACCCTTAGAGACCTTGATTTCTTTTCGAAACAGAAACAAAACAGAAATCCAAAGCAAGGACATAGTTTCAGGAAAAAATTTGGGGAGGACTGGAACTAGCTTTCGAATCTTGTCTCACACCAACTGGTCCCACTAACCAATCACACAGTTGACCTCTTCAAGGTCCAAATGGCATGAAGTCTCAATGGCAGAGATATTCTCTTGCCCACCAGTGCATCCACTGGTCTCCTGGCAGAGATATTACCTCTCACCCCAGATGGTATGCTCACCAGCATCAAATGCCCTTTCCTAGATCCAAATGCCATGAAGTCCAAATGGCAGAGACATTATCTCATGCCAACTGGTATTGAGAATGACCTTTACAAGGCCCAAATGGCATGAAGCCCAAACAGCAGAGATGTTCTCTTTTTTCAACTGGTACCACAAGTGACCCTGACCAGGTCCAAATGGCACAAAGCCCAAATGGTAGAGACAGAGGGCTCTTGGTGTAAACAAAACAGCTAAGTTCCCCTTATCCCTGTAAGGTCAGAAAGTAAGCAAAGAATAACTGAACCAACAACTGAAATTTCTTTCATTTCAAGTTAAAATTCTCACAGCTTTCTATACTCATTCAGAAATAAATATAACTCACTTTCAATCCTTGTTCTTTTTAACTATGTGAAGGACCATACTCTAACTCAGTATCAAGCAGCCAAACGTCCCTAGATTTGCAAACACATAAATAAAGTAAATGAAGATTGTCACTTTGCACTGGGGCTCACTGTCTTCTCGTGAAAAAGAAATTTCAAATCTCCTTCCAGAGTTCTTTATGTAATTTTCATTTTCAGCATCAAATGCTGTCATTTCAGCATCAACCATAGCAGCAGGGTTCAAATTCACCTCAGATGGTGCCTGTTTTATCTGTGTGTGGTGGATCCAAGGCCTAATTCCTGTGAGCTTTAGAGAAGAGTGCGTTGTCAGTAGGATGTCATAGGGACTACTCTATTGTTCGGTTAGTTGCTGTTCAGGGCTTTGAGTCTTCCAGAGTTTAGTAAGACTCGGTCCTCCAGCTGGAACAGGTGTAAGGGCTCACCAGATAGGTAGGCAGACCTGCAATGAGCAAGCTTGTGCAATATGGTTAGTGTTTGCCCTAAATATTGCATATGATTTAATTTTTGGCTCATGCTCCATATCTAAAGGGAGCATTCCTCAGACAGAGATTTGGAATAAACTATTTCAAAAGGGCTTAACTTAAGCTCACTTCTAGGTGCTACTCTAATCTGCAGCAAAGCAATGAATGCCTGGTCCCATTTCAAATGCATTTCCTGGTATATTTTTTCCAGGGTTTTCTGTATTGTGTGATTCATTGTCTGTTGAGGTCTCAAAGATACATGTAATTTCCATTGTATTTGCAGTGCCTGTCGAACCTTCTGGGAGATCTCCGAAGTGAATGATGGTCCATTTTTATTCTGAATGAGGTGAGGAAGTCCAAACCTAGAAATTATTTCTCCAAGTAGAACTTTTGGTACCTAATTTGCCTTCTCAATTCTAATGAGTTATGCTTCTACCCATCCAAAAGAAGTGTCCACAAAAACTAATAAAAATCCGAAATTCTCTTTGGTTTTAGACTTTGTGTAAAATCCATCTGTCAGTCCTCAAATGGGCATAACCCTTTATATTATGCTCCCCTTTTTTTTCTGGAGCATGTTCTGTCTTAGGGTTGTTTTTGGCACATATCTGACAGTCTTAGATAATCCCCTGAATGGTCCTTTGCAAATGATGACCTTTCAAATGTGGCCTAATGAGGCCCATCAAAGCATCTCCTCCATAATGTGTCCCTTCATGTAGATGTTTGAGGATAGGATACACAAGAGCCTCAAGGATTCAGATCATATCATGGGTGCTGATCTTCCATATAGAATTGGGATCAGTATTAGTCAACACCCATTCATGGGCCCGTTCCTCATAACAGAGTACAGGAGTTAGACACCATAAGACAAATGTCTTGCACAATGTCATTTGTGGCTCTAAGATCCTGTACAAATCAGTATTCATCAGAGTGAGGCTTTTTGACTTGCAAAGTGGGACTGTTATAGGGGGACTGGCATGACCAAATTAGTTCCGACTTTAAGAATTTCTGTATTATTGGCTGAGTCCCCTCTAAAGCCTCCTTTATGAGGCGGTACTGTTTCTTCTGTGTGATCCATGCCCCTTCTTTTAGGTTGACTTTCATGGGTTGGACCTTAACCACTTTACCTGGGGTTCCATCAGCCCAAACAATTTGATCAACCTGCTCATAGATCTCAGGTGGGAAAAGTTCACCTCCAGGACCTTCCAGGCAAGTCAGGCGTACCTGGAGCTGGAGAGCACATTGCAGTGGGATCTCTATACATAATTGCTGCTTTCCAGGAGAAAAAGTTATTTGTGAATGCAATTTGCAAAGTAAGCCTTGGTCCAGTAATGGTACGGTACAATTAGCCATGTAGAGGAAACTATGTGCCTCTATGTAACTATGTAACTACGAGGATCAGGAATCCTCTGATCCTCAAACTGGCATCCTAGGGGTTGAAGGAACACCTGTTTTTGTAATTGTCTAGTCACTCCAATAATTGTTACTGAACCTGAACTTTTTTGTTTTTTGTGTTACTTTTGACTTCAGCACCAAGTATATATCTTCTGTATCTACACGGAAATCAATTAGCTTGTTCCCCACCATCAACTGTACCTGGGGCTCCTATGAAAAAGTAGTAATCAGTTGGGAGATGCCCCTTGCCTCCTCATTAGTCATCAGACTACCCCTGCCTTTTCAGCATTTGCTGGTGAGGATTTTCATCTCTATTTTCTTTTTTGAGTATCAGGCATTCCTTTCTCCATGGCCCTCCTCCTGACAATAGGCACATTGATTGGCACCTAGTAGACCTCCCTTTTTCCCTTTAGTGTCCTGTCTCTTCTGTTGTCACCACCCTGTCTCTAAGAACAGTGAGGCTGCTTTATTTTCCTTGCTTTTGAGGCATTGTGGACTTTAATGGCTATGTCTACCAGCTGAGTGGGATTTATTCCCAATGCCCATCTAACTTCTGAAGTTTCCTTCTAATATCCAGAGTGCTTTGTCCAGTAAAGGTCACATTCACCATCTTCACATTTTCAGGTGCCTGTGTGGTCAGCACATTGTGCTTTCTATAGGCCTGGTAGATCCTTTCTAAAAATTCAGGAGGGTCTTCATTTGGTTTTTGTTGAAGGGCCTGTATCAAACTCAGGGTCCTTTGTTTAGGCACCTCTTTCTCAAGCCCTCCCAGTATACATCTCCAGTTGTGTTCCAGGAAGACTATATTCCCACCATTTGGATCCCAGTCACACTCTGCCAAGGGAATTGCCCCAGCTGGGTTGGGGGTCTCACTGGCATTTTCTTGATGGATATGTTGGTCCTCTTAATTTGCCTTATTTATAACCAGCCATCTCTAATCTGTGGTTAACAAGATGTTAAGGAGAGCCTGTGCATCTGCCACTTTGGATGATGAGTGACAAAACTGGAGGCAATAAGACCTGCCGTCCTCTGAGGACCCTCGCTATATGAGGGATTGGAATTCTTCCAATTCAGTAGGTCTGAAGTGGATAACAGAGTATGGACTCAGTAGAAGCCAGCAGGCTGGACTTCCTGAGATACTCTGACTACAGGGTATTGCCTCAAAGGAAACTGCCCTTTTCTTTGGATAGGGAATCTCCTGGCCAAATAGGTGCCCTGAAGGATCTTCGAGAGGGAGAACCATTTTTTATCATATGGAGTGGCACTGTTGACTCTCTGGACCCTGAATTGTAATGGAGGATGCCCCCAGAAGTGGGGAAGGGGTTGAGCTGCACATGTGTGCATTGCCCTGGCAACCAGGCCAATGCATATTGGCCAAACAAGGGATTCTGGGGGAAGCATTTATAAAGGAGCATACAGAGATGCTGGTCCTTTTTGATCTATCCTTGGCCACCAGGGACTGGAGTTCCTGGGCCTCAGGCCATGGGGGTGTTAAAAGAGGAGGGGAGGAGGTTTTGACCATGGGCCCTAGGTCCTTGTTAGAAGTTGTTAGTCTTCCATTGCTGATGCTCTGCACTGCTTTGGCCTGGGCAGGGCCTTGGAACCAAAATGTGGGTTAGCTTCCCTTCCCACCACAGGGAGCTGCAGCAGCAGCTGGAGCTGTGCTATGTGGATCTTGCCTGGCCAGGCACACAGACACACCAGAGGCAGCAGCCAGAGAAAGAGGACAGCACACCATGAACAGGGCATCAAGACCCACAGACTCTGAAAGATGCCTGAAGCCAGACAGCAACTGGAAACCAGCCAAGCCACCTATGTTTATGATACTTTGGGGTAGGAGAAGAGGTTTCTGGTTCAAACTTGAACTGAACTGGCAGTAGGTGACAGGGTGATTTTCTTTGAGTGTCTTCGAGGAAATGGGCTTTGAGGTAGAAACTTGACATTATTTTAAATTATGTGATTGTTAAATAAAAGATTAATTTCCTTTTTCTCCAAACTCTGCCTTTGAAGTTTTGCCAGGTAGTGGTAGGGTGCCCCCACTGACTAGGTGCAGTAACAGAAAATGGCAACCCAGATGAGACCCCAGCTGCTCGTGGCAGGTTGACTTCTGAAAGAGTGAGACTGCAGGGTTTCCAAGTGGCTGGGAAATTCTCTGCACACCCACTAGAGGCATTGGCCCCTTACACATACCTGGCAGGTAGAAAGGAAATGAATACAGACTTTGAGAAGGAGGAAAAATCACCTGAGTTTTAGGGCTACATACCAGGATTCAGGTGAGGACTGGCTAAACTTTGGGGAGGCGATTGCTTGGGGCCACTATTTGTGATATTGGAAGAAAATTTGCTTGTGAGTATTTGTTGGAATAATGGAATTATGGAGTCATGGATGCCAGTTTTGTCTCTATGTTCCCAGGTTGCCTGGGTTTTTGTGGTCATAGCATTTGGTCTACTATGTATCTAAGCCAGCAGGTGCTATTCTGTGTCAATTCCTGGAGGGAGCCCAGCTGGGTAGAATTTTAGCAAACTAGAGTATGTACAGCCATTATCCAATGTCCAAGGAGGTATTGTTTTATTACTGTAATACTGAGTGGCCTACATATGTTTTGAATTGTGGGGAAAGGTGGTCCATTGATGGCTCCTTACCATTATGCAGTTGGAATAGCACTGCCAACAGTTATGCAAATGGGATGAAATCCATTATGTCAAGGCATTTATGATGTTGCGTAATAGGATTTCACCAGAGAGAGAGGTCCACCTGAGAGTGCAGGGAAGAGAAGAGATGTTGAAAACTCTTCCTGATAGTAGCACACAGGAAGAAAAGGAGCATTAGGAAATAAGCTCTGAACCCAGGGGACATGGGGTTAGTACCAGTAAGACCCTCTCCCCACAGCTGGCTGGGTTCAGTACCAAAACCCTTTCTCTAGGTTGCAGTCTACATGTCTGGCTTTTTGATAGGCACTTCTCTATACATTATATAACTGAGTCCTCTCCTATAACCATTGGCAGTGGTTCTTATTTTTTCTACTTGACAGAAAAAAATGAGATTCCAACAGGTTTATTTTGAAGATGACCCCCAGACGTCTCCGATGGCAACAGTAAGATCAACTATGTGCCTTCCTTCTAATGTTGTATGTTGGGGTCTTTGTGTTCACATAGAGGGCTTTTTGTATCATCTGTACTCTAGACATGAGGGCACCAAGACTCAGAGATGAGGTGCCACTTGCCAAATCACAACCCAGGCCTCAAAGGGTCATAGGCTGTTGGAAGGATGAAACTGCATACAGCAAATCCTACAAGGTGACTGATGGCAGAAGACAAGTAGACAAGGGAGCAGGTACAAGAGAAGCATCTATGCTCATTCCATATGGGCCTCCTCGCTTATCTGGGTCCATGTGCTGTGTGAAAGGTTTGAACTTGTCCTAAACTGTGAAGACTGCTCACACTGCCTGGGCTCCTTTGTATTGCACTAAGCCAGGGGTTTTCACCTGGGGATAATTTTGCACCCCTAGCCCCATAGTTGACATTTGGAAATGTCTGGGGATACTTTTGTTTGTCACACTGGGGGGGATGTTACTGGCATCTAGTGGGTTAAAGGTCAGGGATGCTGGTAAACATCCCATAGTTCACATAAAACCCCCACAGCAAGGAATTATCCATCCCCACACGTCAGTAGTGCTGCTGCTGAGAAGTCCTGAGCTAAGCAAATCAGAGGACACAAGGACAACATACGTGCCCTCAGACTGTGTGGAGGGAAAGAAGGTCCAGTAATGAGCATGAAGGAAAGCAGTGAGGCAAAACTAGCAGATCAGAGATGTGTTTTTCTCTAGGGGAATTTTGGGGGCAGTGCAAAACTCATAGCTCAGTTACTATTCCCCATTCTATCCTTTCACAGTAACAGGCACTTAAGCCTTTAATGTGTGTCCAGTCTCTTCAATAGAAATATATCCAACACGAGAACTAGATATATTACAAACTCCTCTGAGTAAAAATTTCTCTGAATGTGACGCTTCACTGTTGATCTGGAATGGGAAGCAGGTCAGGGCCACTTCACTGACAGCTCCGGAGAGGAGGCATCATTGGCATTGCACTGTGGTTACACAGGAACACAGGGGACGTCACCCTAGTTTGGAAGAGTTCTTACCTAAGGTCACCATATGCAAACTTGGCCCCTAAACCTGAACCTTGAAGAACTTGCCATGTAATTCTAATTCAGATTTGAATCACAAGCCCAGATTTTTAAGCCACAAATTTGAAGCCGCAAATTAGAAATTATGAGAACAGAAAGTGACAAAGCAATTTGAGGGGTGTCATTCTTGTGGCACTGACCTCTCTCTTCGCAGCATTGTAAGTATCTGTGCAGGCACCTTATCTTTCCTGTTAGACTATATGCTCCTCAAAGACAGGCATTTACTATGCTCTCTTGCACACCACTCAGGGAGTCAGCTGAGGGCCTTGCACACAGTAAGATCAACTATGTGCCTTCCTTCTAATGTTGTATGTTGGGGTCTTTGTGTTCACATAGAGGGCTTTTTGCAGCTTCCCTCATCATATTGCCATTAAGTTGTTTTGTCATTTTTTTGCCCTCATAATTTCTAATTTGTGCCTTCAAATTACCATAGGCAATAAATCAAAAACCAAAATTGAGTACGTGCATACACATGTATACACACATATACAGTTAGTTTTCATTATTTGTGGTAGTTACACTGTATAAAGTTGCCATGAACACTGAATTTGTCAACATTAAACCATTGCCCCTGGAAGGGATTTGGGGTTAGGTTCCCAGAAACACCTGGCCACAAGACAGAACAATCCAGAGCCAAGAAGGTTGTCTGAGTCCTGACAACACAGTCCAAACATGATCTACTCCTTGGCATTTTAAATTTGTGAGTCAGCAAGAAAAGCTATTTTAAGTCACCTTTTTCGTCACTTCCATGTGAACAAGTCCTGATTCATTTACCCACTTAATAAAACATTTCTCCTATTGTATTCTAGAATGAAATACACTCATGGAGATGTCCCTGGGCTCTGCTCTACCCCAAAAGCCAATGTCAAAATGACAGTTTATAGGCCAGAGTCACAGGGAAAAAGAAGGGGTGGGGGGAAGAAATGAAACACAATCAATGCTACTTTTTTTTAATGACAGGAAGCTCTCTGCCTAATGAGGCATTTTACATAAGACAGTTTTATGCAAACAATCCCCTGACACACAGGCATTCAGAGACATTTATTGAGCACTGACTGTGTGCCCCATACTGGAGTGGGCTTTGGAGATTATAAAATGAATATGGCAGCTTAAACCTTCAAAGTCCTCATGGTTGTAATTCTTCAACTTTTAAGAAATTGTTCCTTTTAATAAAGGAAAAATAGTTTTCTTCGTGCTTTTGTTTCACTTAGCTATTATTGTAGTATTGCTACATAAAAAAAACATAAAGTCTTGGCAATACCATTGGCCATCTGCACATGGGCTAGAGTGACTCAGAGGATCCCAGTGTCATGTCTGGGGTTTGTCTGGTCTAGACAAGGCTTGTCTGGACACCTCTGCTTCCTGCAGGTGGCTAGGATGGCTTGGTTCAGATTCAGGCTGCAATGGTGGAGGTAACTGTTCCACATATCTCCCATACTCCTTAGACCAGTGGGCTAGCCATCCACCTCCTTCTCATGGTAATAGCAGAGCTGCTGAAGGAAGCCAAGAGGAAATATATGAGGCCTCTTAAGACATAGACTTTCTTATACCTCGTTCTATTGGCCCACGCAAGTCATACTGACAAGTCCAAAGTCAAGGGGACAGAGAAGTAATCTGCCTCTTTCCTGGTATAGATTGCAAAGGCATACAGTGAAGGAGATGAATATGGAGAGGGGTGAAGAACTGGGGTCAATAATGTAGGGTACTATACTCATTCATTGATCTTAGGTCTGTCTCCTGAAAATTCATTCTACCTTAACTTGAAAATCACTTAACTTAAAGATGGCTCCAACCTCAGATGAACCTGGTGATGTTGCCATGGCTTTTTCCTCTCTAGGCCCCACTTTGCTCAAATGGAGACAATGGCAGGAGCCATCTGTCTGTGAAAAGGTCCAGAAAACTGCTATTGGTACCTTCATGATGTGCTGTTATCATGAGCTCTCTGGAGACAACAAGTCTTTGCATCATTCTAAGTTGCACTCTGCGAGTTGCTAAGTTCCAAAGAAGTCAATATTAATGGAAATTCATTAGGTATGAGATTATCTTGAACTTGTGTACTTGTTTCCAAAATCACCTGGAGAATCTGTCCGCATCAGGCTAATTTTGCTCATTCCTTTGGTAAGAGTATGTTCTGGCAATAGCACTGGGCAGGCTTCATTATTTCCTTTAATGCCTTGCTAGGGAGATATTGAGTTTCTGGAAATGAAGTCTGATGCATCCCTTCTATTAAACAAACTTAACTGCTTAGACCAGGAAGGCTATAAGAAGGAGAAGTGGAGTGCTGATAAATGTTCTGGAAGAAAAGCCCTAGTTTGTGGTATTTGCTGATTTCTGTCGTATAAATATTCTTACCATGGCTGATTTCAAGCTGCCAGCTTGGTGATGTCTCTGAATGCAGACATGGGAGGACTTGTTCCTGCATGAGCCTGCTCTGCCTGACACGGCCTGCACTGTTGGATTGCTGAGATGCAAAAAACAGATTTGTCTTCAGGTTGCTCCCAGGGGGAGAGAAGATGACATTTGTTTCCTGTGTAGACTTCTTCAGAAGTTAAAGTCAGCACTGGATCATTCACAATGAACTTAAAGTGCTGACAGAAAAGACTTTCTCTGGGACAGAGCTATTTAAAAGTAATGGTAATCCTGGCTCCCTTTCCTCCCCTGGTGCCTACTCAGCAGGCACTTCTCTCAGTACTTAACACCCATTAACACAATCACTCCTTACTGCAACAATATAGGCATTGTTGGAGTAGCCGAGGCACGAAAAATTAAATAGCATGCCTCATGCCATACTACTTAAGTAGAGACTGAGATCCAACCCAGAGTCCTTATTTGAAGCCATGAAATTCTCCTGACACCCTGGAACCTGGGGAGTTTGAAGTTGGAACTGATGTTTCCCACTTGTCCTCGCATGTACTACTCCTGCTACCTGGTTGCCTTTGTTCACTTTCTCCATTTGGCAAATGAATGCTTCCCTTATAAGATACAGGAACAAGAATTGCCTTCTCTAAGGATGGTTGGTATCTGCCTGCTTGTGCTACAACTCAGTGCATATCTGTGGCCCCATCACAGGCTATGTCAAATGATGGGCAGACTGGATTGTACTGGCTTCTACAAGCTGTTTGGTAAGTCTTCAGGAGTTTTGCAAGCTATCATTAAAATTAAATTACATAAAGTTACAATTAAATATACTATGTTAAAAATAAAGAGAATACTTATCACTCTTAACTTCCTAATTATTTTACTATATTCTACTGCTTTTAAGTTATTGTTTATGTTCATTGCATCCACCTCTAGGGTGACTACTGCACATCTCTTCCCAACTCTGTGTTCAATGACACCACATTAATATGTTGAGATTATCTGTTTGGGAATATTTATACCATAGAGATAAGAAAATGTCGAAAAACAGGGTTTGATTTGCAGTTTTGATGATTGGCTAAACTTAAGCAAGCAATGGAGAAATATTAATAAGGAAAATTAAACTTAAACACATGCTATGTCTGTAATTGTTACACTTTGAATAGCACAACACTTAAAAAGACATGTTTTCAATGTTTCTAAATTATTATCTATTTCAGTAAAAAAGTTGCTCACATCATTGATGAAGTGGCATTCCAAAATACAGTTTTGTATCACTTTTGTCTTACCCATTAATGTGAACAAAAATACCAACTAGCATTCACAATAGAATGACACTCACTTGTCAGTTACTACAGCAGGTTAGCTACAGATATAACAGTTAGACAAAAATCAATAAAAGCAGCTTA
>PVKM010044068.1:0-12348 GCA_004027735.1 Carollia perspicillata | reverse complement strand
AACCAGCGCAGCAGGAACACCAGTGGCCAAAACGTCTCCACTCTAGAAACCAGGTTTCCTGGACTCCACACAGGGGATCCGAGTATCTTTACCTTGTGCCCTGCATAGCATCACTGCTGCCAAGAACCAAATCAGTCTGTAGGTAGACAGATGACAGAAGGACCTCCCGAACACCTGAAGACAGAGAGCAAAGTACAAACATGGGCGTTGGGATGTGGACAGAGCTAAGGAAGCTTTATCTCATCACTATCCCAGAGAATGTTGCAGCTACAGTTTTAACTGCCAGAGAACTTCGGTGTTGAGGAAGCAGAAGAACCAGAAACTGTAAACAAAAGAAATAACAGAGTGTGCTCAGGATACAGAGAGGGACAGGCAATGGTGTGGCTCCTTCATCACGTCAATCCCTAGCAATTTGAGGCCTTGCTCCTAAAGCCACTGTGGTGAAGAGCAAAATCCCAAAGCATAGGGTCTCTGGGACAAACAAACTGCCATGCACACACGGAGACGATAAGGTTAGAGGCTGCCCACTTCCCAAACACTCCACATCTGTTAGTGTTATTAGTGTGACTTAGTGGAATGACGGGTCAGTAATAAGTGACTGCAAATTTTATATAAATTGTACCTTTTAAAGACCAGCAATGGCTTTATTTTTTTCTTCATTGCTTTATTTTCATGTCTGGGCATAAATCCTTGACTTTTCTACAAATCATGTTAGTATTTAAGGGAATGTTGTTCTGGGTATCATTTTGCTATAAAATATGGGTAGATCGTAGGGAGATTAATTTCTCTGTGCAGCAGTCCCATGGATCTTTTCACTTGGTCTTCATGTATGTGTTCATTATAAGGGATATGGGTGACAAATGTAACTTTTCCTCACATTTTTTGCTATTTCTAGATCTTTCTATAATAAAAGTAAGAAATACGCATTTTTCTTTAACTGAACTTCATGTTGCCTTTCCAATTAGAGGTAGAGACTTAGTTTCAGTCAATGCCACATTATCTGTCAATTCAGCATCTGCAAACCCAACATTTCACTATTGGCCCAGTCTCTGGCATTGCATCTATATTCCTGGGGGCTTCTCATCCTTGGTAACAAATACCTGCCTATGCTCGCAGTCCCTAAGGCTACTGTGCTGCCCTAAAGTTATCAGCGTCATCAGTCTGTGCAATTAAATCTTGTGTTTACAAGGTGTTCTCTCTTGTTCTGTCACATGTTCTCCTGATTCCGTGCTCCTGGATTCTTCCTGTGCTGGGCAAAGGGAAATTTGACAAGTCTCTCTGCCTAGGTGCCTATGTATCTAGCCACCTTGTTTTACTGTTTCTTTGCCATGATGGGTACGCAAGTCTCTCCCGCTGTTCCCTACCCATTTCTCCCCGTCCCTGCCAGGAAAGCAAGGCACACATGCTTTCTGTTTGTAGATTTCAACACCTCTCTGTAAATTCTATTTACCATCCTCTTGAATTCCCCACTCCAGGGGGATGGGCACAGGGCCTCCTTTTCAGGACACCAACTGCTGTCTGAATCTAGCCATTAGTCAGTCCCTCTTTGCTCTCCCAGACTAAAAAACATTTATTTCTTCTAAGGTCAGAAAAGCTAGTGCTTCTATCAGCCTCCATTCTTCCCATTAACTCTTTCTGGAATAAACATATGTTCTTGGGCTTTTAAAAACACAAATGCTTAGGCTCTTGCTATTTTAAAACTTTGGTGCTGAAACTAAAAGTTCTTTGACATTTTAATTCCTCATCATTTTTTTTTTTAATCATGACTCTCTTGCATGTGGAAATCCAAATTTTAGCAAAGGCTGCGATGAGAAATGCAGAATGGGTTGACTTTCATAGTGAGAATCTGTGTTTTAGGACAAGAGAGAAAGCAGACACACACCAAAACACAAGATGTGTAAAGTGGGAGCCAGCGATGTTTAAAAAACAAAGACCCAGTAATGGAGGCAAAGGAAATTAGAAAGAAAGCCTTCTTACTAAATCTATGCATATTTACTCCTGCTGATTTGACTTGAGGCTAGCAGAAATACTAGTTGTATGAATTAGGAAAAATGCTTTTAACTGCATAAGATGCAAAAAATAACAGTAAAAGATTACATGAGGTAGTATATGTAGAACTCCTAGAATAGTAACAGATGCAAAGGATTACTAAATACGTGCTGATGTTGAGACCTGGTGAAGATGGCAGAGTAGGAGGAGGCTATACTTGCCTCCTTCCAGGACCACACCAAAATTACAACTAAATTATAGAACAGTCAGCCTGGAGAACCATCTGAAGACTAGCTGAACAGAAATCATAAAACTAAGGATGTAAAGAAGAAGCCATGCAGAGACTGGCAGGAGAGACACTGATGAAAAATGGGCTGGATCCTATCCACTTGTGGTGGTTAAGACTCCAGAGGGATATATCAGTTGCAGAGGTCCCCCTGAGGTGCAAGGGGTCTCAGCCCCAAACAAGGCTTCCCAGCCCCAAACACCAAAGTCAAGAAAAGAAGGCCATATAATGTCTGGTTATGGAAATCAGCAGAGATTCCCTCCATCTGGGTGAGAAGGCTGCTAGCAACCCAGACCATCCTCTTATAGGGCCTGCACACAAAGTCTCACTCACAGGCACTCATCTTGGCTCCAGCAAAGGGACAGTGGCTAGAGGGTTGGACGGCTGAATGGTGTGAGAGACATGTAGAGAGAAGCTGAGTTGTGTGGCTTCAGAATGAGGTCTGGGGAGACACCAACCATTGTCTCTGTTGAGCACTCCTCCTACAGGGCCAACAGGCTCTATCTGTCTTGTATTGAGCCCTCCCCCACCCCATATAGCCAAACCTCATTCTGCATTGGCCTGGTAAATTCCACTGGCTTCACACTCATGACTACCTCATATCCCACCCCACCCAATTCACACATCACCCATCATTGGAGGCTCTTTTGGTGTGACCAGCCTGGGTCTGAATTTCACTCTTTCTTAAAAAACTCCCCAGGTCTGATCAAGCTTGGGAAGTGCCAGAGAACTACAGAGAGAAAGTGAGTTGGGCGGCTTCATGGTGAGGGTTGGAGGAATGACTGCCACTTTCCAGGTGTCGAGCCCTTCCTCCACAAGACCAAACCTGATTCTGTATTGGCCTGGTGAACTCCACTAGCTCTGTCCTGACACCTTTCTGAGACCCCACCCCACTGCAAAGGTTGGCAGGCCCCAGGCAGGTGTTGACTTTTGTTGAGTAACGTCAGGCTCAGCACTGGCACCAAATCTGAATCTGTCTTAACCTGATGAACACCACTCCCACTGTCCTGGTGACACCCTGAGACCCTGCCTCATGCAATTTGCATACCACCTAAGGCTCCTTTAGCAGCTGAGCCTTAGGGCAAATGGTGGGTGGTAGCAGGTCTTAGGCTGCCTTGGACCTTTTGCTCAGTACTGGTGGCAGCCTAAGTTCACAGCATGGCCTCTCCCACACACATTCAGACTTGGTGCAGACAGCTACAAAGTGGAGATTGTTTTGTAGCTCCAAACAGGTAACCTGGCTGATCACAGCAGAGTCTGACATTGACCTGAACCAGAGCCCAATTCCTCAAGACACCCCAGAACCAACACACCCCATGACTGGCGTCAGACCACAACAGGGCACCACTCAATTAGCTTCATAAGTGGCACACCCAAAGGGTAGTCTCGTTAAGCACCAAACCCCACTGGGGTGAATCTTGTTTCATGTCATGCACTGTGCTGGTTACCAGTCCTCATAGACCATCAGCCTGAGGGTCAATCACACACACTGATGTACCAACAGCAATCAAGGCTCAACTACAAAAGGGCATGTACAACCCACAGAAGGGATGCTTCTGGAGCACCAGTCTCAGGTGATTAAGAAAACTGCAACACTGAACCCCACAGGACACCAACTATATAAGGCCACCCTGCCAAGAATGGGAGATGTAACAGATCTACCTAATACATATCAACAAACATAGAAAAGCAGCCAAAATGTGGAAACAAAAAAAATGTCTCAAATAAAAGAACAGGAGAAATCATCAGAAAAAGAACTAAATGAAATGGAGGCAAATAAACTACTAGATACAGAATTCAAAACACTTGGTTGTAAGTGCACTCAGGGAATTTACTGAGGATTTCAACATAAATATAGTAAGTATGAAAAAAGGACATAGAAGCCATAAAAACGAACCACTGAAACAAAGAATACAATAACTGAAATGAAGAATACATTGGAAAGATCAATTGCAGATTAGATGAAACAGAGGACTTGTTGGGGACCACTCTGTGTGGTTTCCAAGACTGTAGCCCCATGAGAATAAGCCCTGAAAAGGGCCAACAAGTCTCCCTGGAAAACCAGGTAAAAATGCAGGTGGCAAGCATGAGTTGACTCTAACCAGGCCTGGGGAACCAGGCCTGATAAATACATTGTACCCTTTGAAGATTGCTCTGCTTTGTTTTGTATAGCCCTGGTGATATAAACTAGATGTTTAAGTTGGAGGCATAAGGAGTACAACTCCTTATCTCACGAAACACATCTTAAAGACCCTCTGGCATCAGCATGACTAACAGACTCTGACCTATGACAAATCCCTGTGTTCCTTCGATTGTTATCTATAGATAATACCTGCTTTTGTGTGACGATAGCCTTTTGACATTGATGTATGAACTATGCATGTATGCTGTATACACCTACATATACCATTTCCAACAAAAGCCATTTGGGAGAAGGGCTCAGGGAATTCTCCTCTAGAGGGAATTGCCACCCGCTTTCCCGCTGGAACAGCAAGATTGTGTCCAGGATGACTTATTTCTCATCCACGGTGACGGGCGGATTCCGCTGGATGGAGTTCCTCCCACAAGGACTAAGTTAGTGATGTGGAAGACAAGATAACAGAAAATACTCATTCAGACCAACAAAAAGAAAAAATAATTTAAAAAAAGTAAAGATAGTTTAAGGGACTCCTGGGACAATATCAGGCACAACAATATTTGCACCACATGGATACCAGGATGAAAAGAGAGCACGGGATTGAGAACCTATTTAAAGAAATAATAACTGGAAATTTTCCTAAACTGGTAAAGGAAATAGATATACAAGTCCAGGAAGTATACAAAGCCCCAAACAAGATAACTCTAAAGAGGCCCACACCAAGATTATTATAAGTAAATGGCAAAGGTTAAAGATGAAGACAGAATCTTAAAAGCAGCAAGAGAAAAAAAGTTAGTTACCCACAAGTGAGATTCTAAAAGACTGTCATCTGGTTTCTTAACAGAACTTTTCAGGCCAGAAGAGATTGGCATAAAATATTCAAAGTGATGAAAAGCAAGTACATACAACCAAAACTACTCTACCCAACAAAGGTATCATTTAAAATTGAAGGAGAAATAAAGAGCTTTCAGAGAAGAAAAAGCTAAAGAAGTTCATCACCAACAAACTGGTGAAATGCTAAATGCTAAATGCTACATGCTACAAGAAATGCTAAAGGGACTTTTTGAGAAAGAAGAAATAAAAGAAAAAAAGAGGAACACAGTGCTGAAGAATAAAATGGCAGTAAATAGATACCTATTAATAATTACATTAAATGTAAATGGATTAAATGCTCCAATCAAAAAGCATAGGGTAGCTGAATGAATAAGAAAATATCACCTACAGTCCTGATCAGCGTGGCTCAGTTGGTTGAACATTGTCCCACAAACCACAGGGTCACTGGCTCAATTCCCAGTCAGGGCACATATCTAGGTTGTGGGTTCAGTTCCCAGTTGGGGCATGTGCAAGGGGAAATTGATCAATATTTCTCTCTTACATCTATGTTTCTCTCCCTCTCTTTCTCCATCCCTTCCCCTCTATCTAAAAATACATGAACAAAATCTATTAAAAATTAGCACACCAATTTCAGCAATACATTAAAAAGATCATACACCATGATCAAGTAGTATGTATTCCTGGGATGCAAGGTAGGTTCAATAGTTGCAAATCAATTAACATGAAACAAAGAAAAGGATAAAGATCATATGATAATTTCAATACATGCAGAAAGAGAATTTGACAAAATCTAGCACATATTTATGGTAAAAACTCTCAGCAAAGTGGGAACAGAGGGAACATAATACAGGCCCTATATGACAATCCACAGTGACATCATAATCAATGAGGAAAAGCAAAAAATGTGTTTTTCTTAATATCAGGATCAAAACAAAGTAGTCCACTTTCACCAGTTTATTTAACACAACATTGGAAGACCTAGCCACAACAATCAGACAAGAAAAATAAAAAAAGTCATCCAAATTGGAAAGAAGTAAATCTGTCATTATTTGTCAACATAATACTATTATATAGAGATCTCTAAAGATTCCACCAAAAGACAACTAGAACTGACAAATGAATTCAGTACAGAAGCAGAACACAAAATTAATATGAAGAAATCAGTTGTATTTTTTTGACTCAATAATGAACTATTAGAAAGGGAAATTAAGAAGATAATCCCATTTACAATTGCATTGAAAAAAATACCTAGGAATAAATTAACCACGGAAGTTAAAGACCTGTACTCAAAAAATTTTAAGACATTGAAGAAAGAAACTGAAGAAGAAACAAATAAATGGAAGCATATACCATGTTCATGGATAGGAAGAATCAATATTGGTAAAATGTCCACATTACCCAAAGTAATCTATAGATTCATCTCAATTCCTATCAAAATACCAGTGGCATTTCACAGAACTGAACAAATAATCCAAAAATTTATGTGGAACCACAAATGACCCCAAATAGCTAGAGCAATTATGAGAAAGAACAAAGTTGGAGACATCATGCTACCTGATATCAATATACTACAAGGCTAGAGTAATCAAAACATCATGGCACTGGCATAAGAACAGAGAGCCCAGAAATAAACCCACCTTTATGGCCAATTAATATGTTGACACAGAAGGCAAGAATAAACAATAGGGTAAAGACAGTCTGTTTAACAAACGGTGTTGGGAAAGTTAAATAGGTGCATGCGAAAAAGTAAAACTAGACCACCTTCTTACACCATACACAAGAATAAGCTCGAAATAGATTAGAGACTTAAACATAAGAGTTAAAACCATAAAACTTCTAGAAGAAAACATAGAATTAAACATTAAGAGAATTAAGCTCATGAGAATTAGGCATTTAAGGCACATAGTCATGAAACTCTCTGACACTGCTCTCAGTAGTATTTTTTTCTGATATATCTCTTTAGGCAAGAGAAACAAAAGAACAAATAAATAAATGACACTACATCAAACTAATAAGTTTCTGCAGAAGAAACCATCAACAAAATATAAAGACAATGTACTGATTGGGAGAACATATTCACCAGTGATACATCAGTAAGAGGTCAATACCCAAAATTTATAAAGAACTCATTCAACTTAACACCAAAAACCCCAAATAATCCAATTTAAAAGTGGGCAGAGGACCTGAAAGACACTTCTCCAAAGAGGATATACAGATACCCAATAGACATATGAAAAGATGCTCAATGTCACTTACTGTCAGGCAGATGCAAATTAAACCACAATGTTGTATCACCTCACACATGTCAGAATGGCTACCATCAATAAATCTATAAACAAGTGTTTGGCATAGATGTGGAAGAAAGGGAAACTTCAGGCACTGCTGGTGGAAATGCAGATTGGTGAAGACACTATGGAAAACAGTATGGAGTTTCTGTTAAAAAATTAAAAACAGAACAGCCTGATGACCCAGCTATTCCACTTCTGTATATTCACTTTATATATATATATATATATATATATATATATATATATATATATATATATATATCCCAAAATACTAATTTGAAAGAATACATACACCCCTATGTTCAATACAGCATTGTTTATAATAGTCAAAATATGGAAGTAAGTCAAGTGACCATCAATAGTCAAGTGGATAAAAACATGGTGCTATATATATACGTATTACTCAACCAGGAAAAGAATGAAATTTTACCATTCGTGATAGCATGGATGGAACTATAGGTATTATGCTAAGTGAAGTAAGTCAGACAAAGAAAGACAAATACCATATAATTTCACTTGTATGTGGAATCTAAAGAACAAAATAGCCCTGCTGGTGTGGCTTAGTGGATTGAGTGCCAACTTGCAAACCAAATGGTCACCAGTTCAATTCCCAATCAGGAATTCCCATGCCTGGGTTGCAGGCCAGGTCCCCAGTAGGGGGCGTGCTAGAGGCAACCACACATTGATGTTTCTCTCCCTTTCTCCTTTCTCTAGAAATAACTACATACATAAATAAAATAAGATAAGTGAACAAAAAAAAGAAACAGACTTATATACACTTAGAATAAGACTGATGGGTGCCAGAGGGGAGAAGGTTAAGGGACTGGGTAAAAAAGTGAAGGAATTTGAAGTACAAATCAGCAGTTACAAAAGAGTAATGGGGATGTAAAGTACAGCACAGTGAATACAGTCAATAATATTGTAATAACTGTGTATGGTGCCAGATGGGTACTAGACTCATCAAGGGGATCACTTCATCAGGTATATAAATGTCTAACTATGCACATGAAACTAACATAAAATAATATTGAATATCAACTATAACTGAAAAAATACAATAGCTAATACTGAGGAGGGTAAAAAATAAATAAATGATGTTATCTCACTGGGTTACCATAAGAATTCAGCATTTAAGGCACTTAACATGGTGCTTAAGACACAATAAATGCTAATATGTGTTAGGTAGCTAACTTCATTATTGAAATCATATATACAACAATGGACATGAAGAAAGTCACTTCCACCTCTTGCCAAGAGGGCCAGGTTTCACAGAAGCCTAGGTTCTAGGTTCTACCTGACATCTGCACACTTGCCAGCTACCATCACCTCTATCCATATCTTTTCTCCTGAAAATTCTTAGGTCCAAATCCTGATCCCACCCCAAATAGTCACATGGACTTGGAATAATCAACCTTTCTGCCTGTTTCTTTACTTGTAAAATCAGGTAATAATTCTTCCTTTGAAGGATAGTTGTTAAGATTAAGAGCGGCCCGCACCCAGTAAACATGAGCTCAATGGCCACCATTCTCCTATGTTAAGAAAGACATCGAAATAACTGGCTGTGTGGTCTTGCCAATAAACTATACATGAAAAAAATGATCTTGAGGCATTACTTGCAATAGGATTTTACTTTTCTTAATTGTTATTTTATGTTTAACCAATTATGCCAACGTAAATGAAAATCTTTCCCTTCATTTCATGTCATGGAAACAGATCCTGAATACACGAGATGTCTGTCTCTCCTAGATACCTAGGTATCAGGGTTTTAACCTGATTTATCTGATCCTTTATTGTTTCCCAAGCAAAGGCCCAGGGGGTGGAGAAAGAGGCCAGAAGGTCCAGATGGAACGGCGTCTCCTGAAGCCCTGAATTCTGCATCCCCACCCAGCTGTGTCAATGCAGAGCCAAAGGCACCAGCTATGTCCAACTTGGGACGGTTTAAAACAGAACCTGCTTTCTCCTAGCCTTCACGGAGAGCGTCTTAAAAGGGGCACGTATTGAATGGTCCATCCCCGACAATAATGAAACTGCTATTTCAGTTAATATTTAAAAACAAACAAAAAATGGTTTCAACTCACAAAAAAAGCCATTGCAGTTTACTAAAGACCGTGGCAAGGTGTATTTTCTTATTATTTGGTTCCCAGGTGTTTATCGCTCTGTGGAGGGCAGAGCGCCTGTGTGGTGGGTCAAAGCTCTGTAGCACCTAGGTACCCAAACAATTGCTTTTTGAGGAAAAGATTCTTGTAGGGATGGTGTTGATTTTGGTAAGCACTTAACCCCAGGTTAGCAATGTGGTGGTGAGGGGTGTCAGTGTCAAACAATCATTGGCTATATGAATTTGTATTCCAATAACAATAAAGAAAATTCTTGAGCCCTGGCTATGGGCCTGGCACTGCGCTGTTGGAGGAAAACTGTCCCTTTTAGGTAAGTAACCAACAAGGCTGTTACACATGAAATTTCAATACCTTGTCATAATTTGATAATTTATCACAGTTCTCTCTGATTGAACTTTCCTGAGAGGAGATTCAGAGGAAATAAAACTGCAATTTACAGCAAATAAATTAAGCCACAACTGAGACATCCCTTTTTCTTTTTTTAAAAACATTTTATTTAGTTATTTTTTTAGAGAGCAAGGAGAGGAGGCAGAAGGAGAGGGAGAGAAACATGGACGTGTGAGAGAAACATGGATAGGTTGCCTTTTGCAGCAGGGACCTGGCATGTGGCCCAAGCATGTACCTGACAAGGAATCAAACTGGCAGCCTTTTGGTTTCCGGGAGGACCATCAAGCCACTGAGCCACACAAATCAGGGCAAGGCATTTCTTATTAGATGACTTTGAAGGATATGGTGTCAAAACTCTCCAAACTTCCAGGTGACAGGGATGGAGGGTAGGGTGCTGGCTTGCAGGTGTGGCAGTGATCTTACTGTTGTCTATGCACCTGCTTAGTTTCAGCATGTGCTAGTTTTTAATGCTAGGGCCATTGGGTGTTATTCAGCAGAAAAGGTTGGGATGGAAGAGACAGCTTTACCTTCAGAGTAATGCTTTTCTGCATTTTTTTCTTTATTGGAAGCAAACACCGTAAGTCCATGTCTTTTTAATTCCTGTCAGCACATATTAATTGAGCATTTAAGATGTGCCTGTCTTTGCATAAAGAGATAACTTAATAGCAGTGGAAAGAGCACCTGCATGGGAGTAAGCAAAGACTTGGGTTGCCCATACACTGACCATTTGATCTGGGGCAGGTTATTGGGATAGCAACATCTGTTAACAAGGGTGGTTGTGATGGTTCAAGAAGAGGAAATGTGTCAGCTCTGTGGCATGGGGCCCGCCTTCAAGCAGGTGGTTAATATATCAGGGTCATCACTGTAATGTGATCTGTGGGGTGGGGGCAATGGGGACAAAGTGCTAAAAATACAGAGGCCCAGAAGAGAAGGGAAAGTTAGGGTGCAAGGGAAAGGGGAAGGACAAGAAGGAAAAGTTTTCAGCAAGAAAGCTCATCACCCCCTCTGGAAGCGAGTGGGTGTGGGGCTGAGAGATGGGAGAGAGTGAGGAGGGCAGTAGGCACTGGGTTCTGGAAATTCAGAGAGGGAACTTATTGTTACTAGATTTTTTATGATCATTTATATTATATTCTTCTGATTGTAAAACTTACACATATTCAGTGTAGAAAGTGCTCGGGTGTTTGGTCTTTCCCTCCTGTTCCTTACCCCATTTCCTAGCCCGTTTGAATCAGTGGTCTCATCAAAGATGTTTAACAATGTAGTTATTTTCAATGGTATCGTTCAATTATTTAAAATCCTCTGAAAATTTCCCCTTTTGCTAAAGAAAAAGACAACACTTAAAAACAAATCACCCACTGTACCCTGCAGATGACTGATACTAAGGTTAGAAGTTTTGTCATTGCCAAAACGAGCCATCCCGAGCTAATCGGGCCCATGTCCCTGATGCTATGCCTGTCCTTCACACATGGAGACACCTTGTTTTACAAAGGTGCTTTTTTTGTTCTTAGTGTGCCAGTGTTCTTAAACATTTAAAAAATATTTAGGTTTTCGACCACTCAAAAGAATGCGAGATGAGTGTGTGTGCAGATACGCGTGCACGCACATTAGGTAACACAGAACGTAATGAAACTTGGCAGGAGAGCACCCAACCTAAGAGTTCGAACCTTACCAGCAGGATTTGTGTCAAAGCTGGAATACCAAACATGGTAAGGACGCTTCCATAATTTCTTGCTATGTTTGTTCTCTGTTGACTGAGAAAACACAAACTATACCACTGGTGAAAAGTGCTACTATTCATTTCATGAAACATTTATGGATTTGCTTATTTTAGTGATGCAGCTCCATTTCACACATGTGAAAGACAGTAGACCTCTGTGTGAGGCCTGCACATAATGGACATCTGCATGGTGCAAGGGCTAAGCTCATGGGCACTGGATTGGGTTTATGAGGGTTCAGATCTCAACTTCGTCATTGCACACATCATGAGTCCTTGGGCAGAAGTGGAAAGTCTTTGTC
The DNA here is from genome assembly GCA_004027735.1 of Carollia perspicillata. Taxonomy (NCBI): domain Eukaryota; kingdom Metazoa; phylum Chordata; class Mammalia; order Chiroptera; family Phyllostomidae; genus Carollia; species Carollia perspicillata. The sequence continues at coordinate 297 of PVKM010044068.1, read as the reverse complement.
TAGATTCATTGTTTTGTTTGTGAGTGTCCTGTTGTTCTACCACCATTTGTTGACTCTACCTGACACGTGGAAACAAACACAGGGAGGCTGCCAAAATTAGCAAAGAAACATGGCCTTCATCAGAGTTTTGTCGTTTTCCTCACATAGATCTTGTACACATGTTGTTAGATTTATACCTAAGTATTTCAGTTTTGGGGGGTGGTGCTAGTGTAGATGTTGTATTCTTAACTTCAAATTTCACTTGTTCATTACTGGTATATGGAAAGGCAATAAGATTTTTCATGTAAACATATCTCC
>PVKM010044067.1:0-12354 GCA_004027735.1 Carollia perspicillata | reverse complement strand
GTGCCGTCAGTACCAGAAAATGTGAACCTACCCCCAGATGCTCACCTTCTAGGCTTTAGGAATGAGCCCACCAGAACGTGGGGTTTTTTGCTCTTTCCTTATCAGCAGCCACTGTGGTGAAATAAAAAATAATTGCTGATACTTATGTTGTGTATTAAAGCTCACATAGAACATTTACTTGTATAATCTAAAATGAGGTTTTAAAATAGATTTTCATGGGGATATTATCACAGCGTGTCAGCACATTAAAAATAGAGACTTTCCTTCTTCTTTTTTGGGGGGATGGCATTACTTTTTCATTTCAAGAATTAATTAGAATGGCACAGATTTCTTCTGTCCAGATGTAACCAGTGTCAGGACTCCACATATCACACGATTAAGGACACCAGCCTTGCTGCACTGACTTCAGTGGCCTGATCAGTTTGTGTATTGTCTGTGGGCCGTAAGAAGTACAAATAGTATTGTGGTCTAGGAATAGGCCAAGTCTAGCAGGTGCCATTTACCCCCCCATCTTATTCCAGTCTCATAAACAACCCTTGCATTGTTGGATAGAAGTATTAGTATTGATAGTTCATCCTAACTAGAGAAGTGCAGAGATGTAATACCTAATGAGCTATTCTTTCCGAGGGTGGGGATTACTTGGCGGCTTGAGAATTGTTTAAAATGGTACTTTGGGAAAGGAAATGGAAGCACCGGTTAGGGATCATTAGTAGGACCAGCTCTGAGAGGAATTAGCAGTAATTGGCACGATGTTGGATGACAAAGGCTGGCCTGCTGTGAAACAAGTCTGTATCATTTCTTTACAGCATTGTGCCATTTGTCTTAATCTCCAGATTGGCCCGAGTATGATCTGTACATTATTCCTACAACTTTAAAAAAAATTGATGCTGCAACTACTATTAAAAAACAACTAGCACAAGTAAAAGCACTATTTGGTTCTGGACTGGATCCTGTACAGGATGAAAAAGCTCCCTCTCAGCTGTTCCCTCCCCAGAGATGGCGGGACCCAACAAACTTGAATTATTTTTTGCCTTACCTGACATATAAACTTCCTTCTTTCTCCATGCCTCCTGGGATATACATGCATATACCTTTTTTTTTTTTTTTTGCTGTCCTCTTTACTGTCCACAGCTTCAAGACCTAGCTTAAGTTTAGTTTTCTCCATGAAACCATTCCACTTAATTAAACCTACATTGTTCCTTTCCTTCTTTGAACTCCTGTTGCAGTTGTAGTAAGTATTACCTTGTATGGTATTTCACAGTTCTTTCACATATGCTTGATTCCTTTTTCCATCTAGATCCTACATTCCTTGAGAAGAATGATCATGTCTTAATATATCTCCTATATATTCCTCAGAGGGTCTAACAGACTATGAAGAGCTCGTGGCGAGTATCCAATAAATTCTTGTAACTTGATTGAGGAAAATAAGCTCTTAAGAACAACTTATAAATTTTATAGGGCTTTATGTTTGACACAGTACTTTCATAATGTTAATACTTAATCCACATAAAAGTCACAGGAAGTAGCTAGAGCAAGTGTAATGCTCATTTTCTCAGTAATAAAACTGAGTTTTAAGTTACAGCGTGACCTATACCAGGTCACCTGGTAAGTAGCATCATTGACTCCACTCCCAGTTTTCACCATTCAGTCCATTCTCTGTAAGACTTCCAGAACAATCTTTTAAAATTAAAGATGGGATCCTATCACTCCTCTGTTTAAAACCTTCCAGTGGTTTCCCGTTTTACTTAGAATGAAATTCCGTCAATCTCCCCATACCCTCTCCCCCCAGCCCCGCCCACACACAGTTGATCTCCTTACACTGAACTCTAGTTATATTGGCCTTCTTTTTTTGTATAAGTTTTTTTTATCCTTACCGAAGGATGTATTTATCAATTCTGGAGAGAGAGAAAATTGATGTGAGAGAGAAATGTCAGTTGCCTCCTGTCTGCTCCCCAACTGGGGACTGAACCTGCAACCCAAGCATGTGCCTTCACTTGGGAATTGAACCTGCAGCCTTTTGGTTTGTAGGACAACACTCCAGCCAACCGAGCCACACGGGCCAGGGCTATACTGGCCTTCTTAACCTTACACAGACTTAGCTCACCAAGCTGTTGCTGGCCCAGGGCCTCTGCACTTGAATATTCTAGCCCTGGATCTTTACATGGCTATCCCTCTTGTTACTGAAGTCTCAGTTCAGACATCAGCTCCTCAGTGAGGAGGTAACACCCGTCTAAATTGTTAGCTCTCTTCTACAGTCATGCTTCATCACATCATCTTGTTTTATTTTATTTGTGGCAATTATTATTATCTCAAATCATCTTGTTCACTTTTTTGTTACTTGTATGTTATCTTTCCTCGCTAGAATGTAGGTCTCGTGAGAACAGGGTCTTTAGTCTTTATCCTATTCACATCTGTATTCCGAGTCTCTAATAGAGTGCCTGACACATGATAAGCTCTTAAGTATTTGTTGAATAAAGTAGCTGAGCCAAAACAAAACTAAAATCATGAGTCTTTTGAGTCCCTAATCCAGTGTACTTCCCACCATCCCACTCACCCTGCCCTTCATGACAGCACTTGTGCCTTTGGAACTACAGTAAGAATTGGTGTTCAGCATAATGACAGTAACGGTGCTCCAGGATTCTGTTACCAAAGAAAATTTTCATTGTGTTCAGTAAACTGAACGAATTAAAGCAGGAATGTCATGATATACAATAATATTATATTAATATATTCAGAAATTTTGAACTAAAAAACTAAAAAGACTTTGTGTTTTTCTTTAGTTAACTAAAAAATTGAATTAATCCAGAGCTCTTCATTCCCCAAAAGTACTCGTTAATGAGGATTGTTCTATAAATCTCCATTGTTAGCAGAATCTGTCATTTGTTTCACTACCCTGTTTATTAGGACAGTCTGAGCAGGGTGTCTGTGCTCAGATCCTGGCGTGTGTATCCTAGTGAACAGAAAAGCATTTCCTGGATTCCCGTGCTTCCCCTTCTCTCCGACACTGGCATATTTCAGGCTGTTTGTATAATAACTTAGCTTCCTTGTGTCAGTCCCCTATATAAAGCAGGAATTATGTTATTGACTTGGCTACTAAGTAAAATGATTATATAAGTATTAGTACTTTGCAACATTGTTTGTGATAACGGAAGATTGAAAACAACCTAAAAGTCTATCAGTAAAGGACTGCTTAAATAAAGTATGGTGTATCTGTACAATGGACTATTACGCAACAATAGAAAAATAATGAGGACATTCTCTGTTTACCAACATAGCAAGATCTCCGAGTGATAAAGCATGTACAGCCTACACATAATGTTTTTTTAATTCTTTTTTAAGGAGAAAAATAAGAATGAGTTTTGTTTCTATATGCATAGAGAAATCTGGAAGGATACACAGAAAGACAATAACAGCGATAACCTGATTGGACTAGAGACTGTGTGACTGGGAGATAAGAGCTGAGAGGGAGTTTTTTGGAGCACACCTTCTTACATATTTGTATTTGGAACTACACGTATATATTATCTATTCACAGGGTTAAACTCAAAACAAACTAGCACAACTAAAAGCAATATTTGATCCTGGACTGGATCCTGTATATAAAAGACAATTAACAAAGTCAAAATATGGAATATAGATTAGATAAAATAACAGTATTAAGTTTTTTAATTTGGCAGCTATACCATGGATACCTAAAAGAATATCCTTGTTCTTAGGAAATAAACTTAATGAATTATTAAGGAGTCAGGGAATAATATATGCAACTTATACTCAAATAGCTTAAAAGAATAAATAATAATACGTACATATATATATGGGAAGAATGATAAAGGAAATGTGGCAGACTGTTATGTGAGAGTTCTATGGGTTTTTCTTCAAACTTTTCTGTTAGTTTATAATGATCTCCAAATAAAAGGTTAATAAAAAACAAGCAAACAAAAATGTAAGTACTCTGCAAATTACCTCCGTATAAGGAATGGCCAAGGTGCAGGGGCCTCTTTAAAGACTTTTAAGAGTCCTGGTTTTTACCTAGTCATGCTTTTCATGTCCTGGTGAAATGTTTTGCCATCACTGTTCTGTCTTTCCCGTGGCTGGGGGCAGTAGCAGAGGTGGCGACTGCAGCCCACCCTAAGGTTGAAAATGCCTGCCTTCCTGTCTCTCATCCTGCTATGTGTCTCCTTCAACTATATCTTCTCTACAATTTAGAGCTCACATCAACAATACAGTAACAACACACAGCATTTTAAAATACCTTGAACAGAATTTCTAAGGCTGTTATTATCATGAGGTTGTATGTCCACGCTGCTAAAATATAGTTGTTTGGCATGGAGTGACTGAATTTTTTTGCTATTATTTTTCATTTAGATCCTGTGTCACTTGTATGAACTAACCATCTCTACTATAATTGGCATAGTGTTATAATTGTGTGAGGATGTTTTGATTCTAACCTGACTGGTCTCTTAAGTGATTAGAAAGTGAAGCTTATGTCCTAGTGAAGTGAAGAATAAATTATTTGTTTGTATAAACTGTCCAGGGAATGTTTGAATTTTTACTATTTTGTATTTTAAATAAGCTAAATTTCATTCTTCTGAATGAAGGTACCCTGAGGGTCGTGTCTAATAAATGACACCAGACAAATCTGGTATCAGCTGAATTGTTACCATTTGCTTTCTGTCTGTTTGGGGAAGCTCACCATTGTTTGGTCTTATAGAAATCTGGAAAATAAGAATAATAATCATGCCCAGTCCTTTTCCTTCTCACTTTTCAAAAGTTTGGTTAGAAACTTTTGGTGAAAAACAGTGGTTCTGACTTATCTTAATCTTTTAAGTAAGAGTACTTCATCAAAACTAACAGTGTTATTTTTGTGCAACTGGAGCAAAAAGATATTTTTGCTACTTGTTCCCACAGTTACTCCCTGCCCATTTCACACATAAGAAACAGGTCCCAGTGAGAGTCATGGGGCCTCACTTTAAACGGTGCCCATGCCTATAAGTGTGTCTTAATATTTAGTGAGGTTCTTCATATGTTTATATGGCATATTGTCTAGAAGGCCATGGAATAGGTCATGCTTGTGAATTCTGTTTAGTTAATTGTGTGAGGTTCTTTTTCAATAGCTCTGTAAACCAGGTCATCACATTTCAAAAAACTAGGAATGTACAAAAAATATAATTGAACTTAAATATTATTGAATGTTGTTCGACCCTTTTTTAATGATTTAGAATATATTTTAAGATCTTGCCAATGTTGAGGTGTTCTCATAGCCCTCTAGATATAGAAGATAATAGAGACTGGACCGTGTCTATACTGATTCATGACAGCTCTTTTACATTCTTGATGTTCTTATATTTGTTTGTATTAATATGTACAAGAGGTGGAAAATAATTCTACCTTATTTTTGAGGAAAATATGACTCCCTATTTGACACCTCAGGGTAAAGCAACTCAAGAATCTACACATATATCCAGAAAAAAAGTACAGTATAAATGCATTCATTTAGAATTTTCTGTGATTAAGACCAAGAAGTCATGATTCTTAAGAACAAAGTTCAAAATAATCTCTTCCATTGGGAATTAGATTCTATACATAAATAAAGATTTATCCAACCAAAAATCAGTAACCAAAGAATTAGATCTAATTGTGACTTACTTACCATTTACATATAATTATTTTCAAATCTGTAATCCAGTAATTAATTCTTATATTACCTAAATGTTTTATAGACATGTTATATTATTACATAATATAACCCTATTATAAATGGTAATGGTATCATTAACTTAGCTCGTTTTACTTATTTAGTGCCTGTTTGTTCTCAGTTTATAGTTGTTAATTCCCTTTATAGTATGACTTGTACTGGGAAGTAATAAAACCAGATTTCTTTGTAAATATTTATGGAACAGACCTCTTCCTAAATCAAACTGTAGCCCTTTCCTAATTATTTCCAATAAAGTCTGCTTACATCTTTTTTTTTTTTTTTTGCCTGTGTAACAGTATCTACTGCATACTCCCTAGAAAATTTAATCCTAGATAACTATGCCTTAACCTCCAATTAATCAAAATCTCATTAACTGCCACATAGGTTCTGGTGTTACAATGGGTGGAAAGTTAGTTACTTAAAGAGTTTAAATAGGTGCTTCTGGTGCAGAGGCTTCTTAGCATCTACGGCCATCTGGTCAGAAGGGCTCACTAAGTGAATGAATGAGTCCTCTTCTTGAATATCAGTTTTCCCAAGAGGATCGTTTTTGTCACTTTCAAATCTGTGCTTATCTGTCATTGAAAGTATATTTTAGTAGGAGAAGGCAGACAGGGCATGTTTTTTGAGATTTTAGGCTCTTCATTAAGACCTTAATGTTCTCAAGATCTCCTTTTCCCTCCCTCTTGATCTTAGGTGAGATTGAAGTTTACAAGTCTCAGACCACATCCGTCCCCATAAGGAATGCATATGTCTGATTTCAGAAATTCAGCCCCCAATAAAAAGCACTGACCAGTCTTCTGCAGATGTCCTCTAGGCCAGATTTCATCACAAGCAACTTCATTCCATTGTCATGTGCCAAGTATAAAGTACTGTATTAGGTTACTCTGTACTCAAAACAACCAAGCCCTGGTCCAGACTGCTGCAAGACAGGAGTCCATCGCACTGTCCCTTTGTTCTGGCAGCTTTCCCTTCTTCTGGCTGACACATAGTTTAAAGGAAATAGTAACTCTTTAGTAAAAAGTAACCAGGCCAGGTTATTTGTAATAAGCCAACTAAAATCAGTAATCCTTGACATTGGCATGAAGTATTTTAATGGAATAGTAATTATATTTTTATTGTGTTGTTGTGATTTTCTGTAGAGAAACACCCAAGATAAATCATTATTTATATTTTTAAGATTTATAGCTCTTTACTGTATCCAAGATTTCACTTCCCAGAATGCAGTCAGGCTTGAAGCATTATTAGAGGTTCATGACTTAATCCTTACAAACACTTCCTTTAGCTTGTCATTTCTTTTCAAGTATTTGTACTGTCCAAAAAGGTACTGCTGCCATTTGCTGTCATTCCCCCAAAATATGAACTACCAGGTATGACTCTTAACAAAGCACATACAGCATCTGAATGCTGAAATTTTTTTTAAAAAAGGCATTGCTCACAGGTGACTTTGCACCTTGGTTCCCAGGTACTCATGTACAGAATGTGGAGCTTACGTTCTGTTTTTTTGAATGATGAATGATGAAGGGACTTCAGGTTCATTGGGTGAGTTTATATGTTGAGTATTACAAAGAGAAGTCAGTTTGCCTTTCTTTGGCTCTAATTGCAGAAAGTGAAGTCACTGCTTTTGCTGTCTTGGATCAGGACCAGAAAGAAATTATTGATACCAACGGAGCTGGAGATGCATTTGTTGGAGGTAAAGATGCATTTATTTTATACTTACTTATAAGTTAAACATTTCTTTTAACCCTTGTCCCTACCATATAACCAAGATTTATGAATTTAATAACTTTTAATTTCTTTTAAATAATTAACTCCTAATGTTCTTTTCATATGCTGCTATCATCGTAATAGTAGAGAGTATTTTACTATAGGAAAAATATGTATTTTTGGCTTAAAGATAATTTGCTATTATGCTCTACCCTAGTCATTTTCACAAGATTAATTGTGTCTGTCAGAATATTTCATAAACAATCTGCACCAAGTACAATACATAGTATATTCATAGCCCTTTGGGCTTAAATGTTAACACATTGTTGTTCTTTAAAACAAGCTGTGATGAGTATTAAACAGTATGCTGCTAATAGCTAAAGATGATGTCTTTGGATTATTTGGTTAAAACATGTGTTTCTAACGCAATAGTTGCATGTTTATTTTATTAGGCAGGGTTAAATTTTTGCCTGGTTCAAGCTCAGTAAGAACTGTCACAATCTATAAGAACCAAATCATTTTTGAAATGAGTACTCAAAAACAAGATTAAGACAATTAGGAGATCTTGGCTTGATGACTTATATTGATCTAAAGTCTGTTTCAAAGATTCTGATATTGAAATACATCTAAAATCCTTTTAGTTAAGTGTAGTTAAACTAGGTATGGTCTATGTAAAGCTTTAGATTCTTAAATGATAACCCAAAAAAGTCCTTCCTGATCTCTGTTTATTTCTTAAGCATAACAAGAAAAAAAAGACAGATGGAGTTAACCATTGTTCTTCTTCCTTAGAAAATAATTTGAGCCATGGAAAACATTTAAGATTTTGTGATGGTTTTAAGTTAGTATTGTTTAAAATACATATATATACCCCCCCACACAACTATATACCATGTTTTGCCATGTATAATGTGTACCCATATATAATGTGCATCCTTATTTTTCCCTCAAAAATTTGGGCCAAAAGGTGTGCATTATACACAGCAAAATATGATATGTGTGTGTGTGTGTGTGTATATATGAGTATGTAAATAAATGGTCTTTTTCAGCAACATAAATTTTTCATATTTCTTCTTTGAAACTATTCATACCTAGTCTTTTTTTTTTAAACCAAATTTATTAGAGTCACATTGGTTCACAAAACCATACAGGTATTAAATGCACAACTCAATAAAATATCACCTGTACGCTGCATTGTGTGCCCAGCATCTCAAGCAAAATCTCTTTCTGTCCCCATTTCCCCCTGCTTTGCCCACTTCCACCCACTCCCTACCCCCCTTTCCCTCTGGCTATCACCACACTGTTGTCTGCGTCTGTGTGTACACATACACACATACACAAGGGTCTGTCCAGAAAAAAGTCCAACCATTGTTAATATAACAAGAATGGTTTGCATGACATCCATGTAACCTGGCAGCCAAGGAGAATGGGCTGTAATGTGCATGTGTGAACAATGACAACTTCACTGTACTAGTCAGTGGGGGTGGTAGGTGCCATTGAATGAGCATGTGTACTGTGTGGCTGTTGCATTCAAAATAACTTAGCGAGTAAAGCAGTGAATCTGCATCAAATTTTATGCTAGGCTGGAACATTGCTCCACAGAAACTATTTGAATGATTCAGAAGGCCACAGCTATGGACAACTGGTGATTGGCAGCTTCATCATGACAACACACCCACTGATGCATCATGTCTTGTACAGAGTTTTTTTGCAAAATATCCAATCACCCAAGGTGACTTGGCCCCGCTACAGCCCAGATTTGGTACACTGTGACTTCTGGCTTTTCCCAAAACTAAAATCACTTTTGAAAGGGAAGTGATTTCAGACCTTCAAAGAGATTCATGAAAACACAATGGGGCAGCTGATGGCAATTGGGAGAACTGTGTGAGGTCCCAGGGTGCCTACTCTGAAGGGGACTGAAGTGTCATTGTCCATGTACAATGTTTCTTGTATCTTCTTCAATAAATGTCTCCATTTTTCATAGTGCATGGCTGGATACTTTCTGGACAGACCATTTCTCTGTGTGTGTGTGTGTGTGTGTGTGTGTGTGTTTGCTTAATCTCTTCACCTTCTTTCATCCAGTTCCCCAACCCTCCTCCCCTCTGACAGCTGTCAGTCTGTTCCCTGTGACCATGCCTCTGTTTCTATTTTGTTCATTAGATTCCAATATAACTGAGATCATACGGTATTTGTCTTTCTCTGACTGGCTTATTTTACTTAGCGTAACAATCTCCAGGTCCATCCATAATGTTGCAAAAAGTAAGACTTCCTTTTTATTTTTTTTTTACAGCCAAGTGGTGTTCCATTGTCTAAATGTACCACAAAATGAGCTGTGACCCATTAGACTGGTAGCATGCTCATGCTCTATTCTTTGGTACGAGTACATACCACAGATAACATTCTACTTTACTGCCATTCTTTGCTCTAAAAGGCTTCATCATTGGTTAGAGTATTTTGCAGCTATTTTTCCTATTCCATACTGCTTCAGAGCTTTATACATCTATGCAGGCTAAAAATATCTTATCCAGAATTGGGTCAACTTCTGTAATACATTAGGGAAATATTATCGATTTCCTGGTTAGAAATTGGTTAAACCAGGAATATTAATACAGGAACTTTTAAACTTGTATCCTTGTAGCCTTTTTAAGTAAAATACTTAGAACATTAAGTATTCTATTTCTCTGATATTTAGTACAGCACCATAGAACCCATGGTGACCTAATTAGCCCTTCTTCTTGCCCAGGGACCCTGGGGCCCTGGGCTCCCTGGCTCTGCAACAGCAGATTCCCTTTCAGACACCCAGTTACCTGTGATGCGTCCAGTGCTAGAGAATGACATGCAGACGTTTGGAGGGAGAGTGAAGTCATTGTTAGGATACTGAAGTAGAAACAGCTAGCTATCCATTTGTATTGTACTAAAATGATACATAGACTACCCCATCAAAAGCACTTGGGTTCTTTGTTACAGGATTTTCAGCCTTTTTAAAAATCTCGTTCTACTTACCTACCCTCATTATATATTTATTGTTGGGGTACAGCAAGTAAATAAAAAGGAAAGACTGTGAAACAGGAACCCGTAAACTTTTTTCGTAAAGGGCCAAATAGGAAAATGTCAAGCTTCACACACCATATACAGGCTGTATTGCATAATTTTCTTATTCTGTTTGTTTGCTTACTTGCTTACTTTTCTGTTTTGTTTTTGGTTATCACACTAAAATGTAAATACCTTTCTTAGCTCTCCAGCTGTACAAAAGCAGGCCATGGGCCAGATTTGGTCCTCAATCTATAGTTTGCCAACCCCTTGTGTGATGCATGGCAACTTCCTCACTCTATTCACTTTCTTCATACCCTGAATCCAACACTGGACTTCAGTATACACTGTTGAAACCAGTGTAGGTAAAGTTGAAGGCAGCCTGAAAGTAGATAGGACTTTACTGGTAATACCTCAGTTACGTAGCCATTTTTCTCACTTTACTCTGATCAGTAGTGAGATATCGAAAGACTGAGTCATACATTGAGATGAATACTCTGCCATCTTAGCAATGGAATTCTCATGTCCACATATTATCACATTCTGTCCATGTAAGTCAAGCTATACAGTAATAGCAATAGATAAATTTACATAGCATCTGTTAGTCAATCAGTATCTTAAGTACTTAATATATATTAGCTCATTTAATGTTTATAAAAGCTCCTTGAAGTAGGTTATTTGTAACCCCATTTTACTGATGAGAAAACCGAGACACACAGGGTTTAGGTAACTCGGCTAACATCTCAGAGCTAGAAAATAGCGGAACCAGGATTCAAACTAGGCAGTCTCCTTCCAGAGGCCATGCTCTCACTGCAGAGTCCTGCTCTAAACTTTCAGGGAAGTCTCATCATTGGGACTGAGAACCAGGACCAGCCTTACTAACAAAAGGGGGCTTTGCCAAAGCGAATCTTCCTGTTATCCAAACAGATGACTTCATTTATTGAACAAGGGCTTTTGTTATCTGATAGGATTCTCAGGACTCTAGGGTAAGGTTGTTGCAAAAGGAAAAGGGTAGAGATTCGAAGCGCCGTAGTCCCCAGTGAGTCTGAACCAGGACCATTTTTTCTAAGCAATAGAATTGATTGTACTACATAGATACAGAAAGCCAGATCATAAACTTGCTTGGTCAGCGTGGAATCCAAACACAGGGAGTTACATGAATCGACTGTTGAGTAGCACCAGGCTGATGCATCCGTCTTACAATAGATGTGGTATTGTTAGTTTAAAATACAAAAAAACCCATTGATCAAAACCTCCTACTCCTATCTCTACACCAAGGAAAGCCTTTCTGTTAGGATTTGAAATACTCCAGCTGTTGAAGCACACTCCTCTGCCTTGAAAATGGAGGGGCAGTGACAACTTCTACATTTATTATGTAGCTCCTTTTTCTTTGCTCTGTTGTCTGATAAATGCATCTCCTTTCTGATTGACACATTCTATCTTTAGATAGTTAATATATGCCTCCTATTACTTTCAATTTTTGCTGGCTTAAGAGTGTTTCTGTCTTTTGTGACTTTGCATAACTATGTATCAGTCCCAATTTCAAGTTCCTGGATAAAGCATCACTTCATCCACCATGTCCAAATTACATATCTCAGTACCACAGTGCCATGTGTTCTTATTAGCCACAACATATGACTACATCATAGATTCTCATGTAGAATTTTAAATGAGCACCCTAAATGTATATACATTAAATTCGTAGTTCCATCTCAAGGGTTTAGTGACCGTGACAAATCCCTTTGGCGTCTACAAGCATGCCTCCTTGTTCCATTTGGAGATCGGAAGCACTTTGTAACATTTGCCCTTTGTCACTAGCCAGCCCTGACGGAACTACCCTTTTCAGATTCTCCTACAAAAGCCCAAGTGCTACGATCATACCCTTGGAAATGGAGACAATTCTGTAATCTCTAAGTATGATTTCCTAA
>PVKM010044066.1:0-12348 GCA_004027735.1 Carollia perspicillata | reverse complement strand
CCCCACCTTCCTTATTCACCTAGTTTTGCATCCAAGTTACTTTTTTTTGTTTCCATGATGATGAAAGTCCTCAAAGGGAAGTATTTTGCCAATGTAGAAGAAGAGAAACAAAAAATGGCAAAAGCACTAAAATACATCAAAATCAATGAGTTCAAAAACCACTTTGAGCAGTGGGAAAAAAGTCTTGATAGGTGTATTGTATCAAATGGAGAGTATTTTGAAGGTGACTGAACCTAAAACATGTAAGAATAAATATACATTTTTTCATAAATAAATTCTGGGGGGATTTGGTGCCCCCCTCATATCACCATCATCGACATCAGCATTGTTATATGGAATAACACACTAAGTATTATTTGTAGATATGCCATTCCATGAGTATTGTGAGAAAACAAGGGTCCTGTCCCATTGAAATGAATTATCTAAATTGAGCTAGGTTTAGGGATCAGCATACCTTTTTACTAAAGACTCAAACTGTCAATATTCTAGGCAATATGGTGAGTTGCAGCCATTCAACTGCCATTGCAGTATGAAAACAGCCATAGAATCATTTATAAATGATTTGATGTGACTATGTGCCAATAAAACTTTATTTATGAACACTCAAATTACTTTATATAATTATCACATCATAAGAAACTATTTTCTTGATTTATTCTAACCATTGAAAAATGTAAAAATTATTCTTAGTCTGAGCTATTCAAAAGCAGGTGTTGGCCCAAGCTTGGTCCATGGAATAGAGTTTTTCTAGGACAGGACCAACTTGTGTCTATTGACCTGACATAATTATTCATAGCTTCACCTTTCAATCCAAAATATTCCGTTGTGGACAAAAAATATGTGGTCAGCCTAGCTATGATGAAAATGTCTCAAAACAAATAAAAAATACAGAAAGCATGTGATAAATCCAGCTTTACACCAGAAATTCTTTATTAAAAAATGTATAAATGCCAAAATATTAGCATTATTGAATGTAAGTGCTGTATGTTATCTAACTTACATAATGTACATTTAAAGGCATAATCGAATAAATTAAGAAAAGTGTTCAGGAGCTAAAGAAAGAACCCACAGCTTGTGAAAAGTATATACAACAGAAAATAATTAGGTTTGTCTGAAATGACCTAGGGGTTATTCAGAAGAATCAGGAGAAATGAACCATAAACTGACCCAGCCTTCAATTTTTATGTGGACAGAATATTATTTGTGAAATACCGTGTTTTGACACCGGTCAAGTACTCCTGATTAATGTCTGAAAACATCACCGCAGATAAGGTGAAACCTGACGTGGTGAGCTAAGCACAACAAAAATGTGGGCTGAATTTCATTTCATGAGTTAAATGAGTTTAAAAGTGGACTATATTCACAAAAATAAATATCAGAAAGCAAGCCTTTTTAGAAGTCTCATACATCAAGAATATTTTCATCCAAAAGTGCATAATTAATCCAACTTTGATTTTACAATAATCAACATAATGTACACCTGTTCCAATCTCAGTATTCTGCAATTACATTCTCTGGTTAGACCCAAAGCACTATCGATATTCCATAGAAAGGTTTCATTTGTCACTGAAAATGACCAATAATGACAACATAAACTTTACGTTTATAGCCACAATTTCATCAGGAGGATGCACAGTTCAGAAAACATATTTTCTTCTCCCAACTCAAAGTTTAAGATGTACCATGACAGATAAAAGCAACATTTTGTACCCTACGAAGACAAGAAATAATAGCTATGCTCTAAGAAAAAGCATGCTGTGTGCTCTTGCAACCTACAGTAAAAACTCATAGGTAACCCCATGAGGTATCATGATAACTCCATAATGTACCCTTTCTCTCCGGTGTTTAGACAGGTGCAACTCTGTGAAGTGGCTTACAAATAATAAGGAAGAAAATTTTCTGTCATCGTTTCTCTCCCATGTTCCTTATTTCATTCATTTTTCTTCACCTGAACATTAAGCCCTATTGCTACATATCATATGGGGAGCAGAATCTGAGAAGCCCAGCCTAATTCAAGGTTATCACATACCAAAAGAACTAAAAAAAAACAAAAAACAAAAACCAGAGCTCCCTGTACAAACTGCATCCATTAGCTCTGCAATTTTATCCTCTCCTAAATGCAAATTTACCCTATATTTAAAGGAAATAACTTTTTAACAACAATGGAATTAGTCATAGGCACCTTTATAGAATCATCATATTAAGAAGATGGATAAACTGACAAAACAATAAAAGAAAATCAATATTAGTAACAGATAAGAGAGTGAGATTTACAGCCTGATCAAAAAGACATGCAAAGGATGTGCAGGGAAGATAATATCCAGGTACTTAATTCAATAACTAAGAATAACTCACACTAAAATGACCCTTTTCTCCACTTCAAATCTTAATATTCTGATGAAGTACCTAGATATTGATGTCTAAGCCCTACTATGACATGACTCCTTTCACTGACAGCCTGATGTGATGAATTGGCAATGGACACACACTTAGAAAAGTTTTCACACTAGAAACTGTGAATCGTACCTCCTACTTGGATACAGTGTTTTATATTAAATGTATTTATACCTGGCATCAGAAAAAATATACACACAGCACTACTTGAAGTCCATTTACAGAAGCAAATATTTCTTTAAATTTTCATTCCATAAAAATAAAAGCTAAATGCAACATAAAAGTAAAAGTTTAACAAAACAAAATTTTCAAAGTCTATAATGCACATATTTAGTTGGCAAAATTTAAAATACCTTAAGTCTCTTTGCTGACATCTTTGAATATTTTTACATAAAATTTTTGATTAACAAAATATTACTATTTTTTTCTGTAAACTTGAAGACTAAAAGTTGATGGTGGTTTAAAACAAGGACATAAAATCTACTTTTTGGATTTATTTTATTACAAGAAAAGCATATGAATATTTTCTTGAGCATGAATTTGAGTGCCATATAACTCTAAAAACATCTACAATAAAGTCAACTTATATAGAGTCACAGCAGTTAATAGTTTTGAATATTGAACAATCACAGGCTACTTGCTAAACTATTATTTTGCCCATTGTGCAGACAGGTGAAATAACCTATCAATGAGTGCTGGATTGAATTAGGTTTCAAACAAGATGATATAATTCCAGGGTCAGTTTTTTAACCATCATTCTATACTACCTTTCTGTCATTTTTAAAATGACATGTTTGCAAATCTTAAAAATTCTAGGGCTTTAGAGTGATTGATACGATTCATCAAAATATAACACAGCATGAACCATCTGTATCAAATCTATGTACAAATTGTCACTTACGTATAACTCATTATATTTACTATATTTGACAAACAGAAAATTAATTCCATTTAGGTATTGCATCTGTGTAATTTCCTATTATTGAGAACTGCCAGACAAATTGTGCATATCAGCTGCTTCAACTACACCATCTCTCTTAAGGAATGCATTCATTACTTTCACATTCTATTGAGGTCATAGGATTTCAGGAGAGTCACTTGCTCTTCTATCTATTGAATCTACTGAATCTATTGCTGATATCAGGAAACTGTTGCCTGAAACTTTATAAAAATCACAGGGTTACTACTTCGGCAATGCTGTCATTACATGTGACTTTTCAGGTCAACATCTACAGAGAATGCAAACAGCAAGGAACTTTCATTACCAGATTTCAGATTGCAGGAAGAAAATTGTTCAGTAGAGACACTGAGTCTCTATCTAGTACCAATTATGTGAGATAGAGGAACTTGCATTTTAACCCTTATTAAGGGATTTAATCTTAAAAGATTTTAAATTTGAAACCATAATACAAAAGGCTAGCCTGCAAATCACACTAACTCTTATCTAATTATGACTTTTGAAAATATAATTTTAATATATGATATTGTATTAAGCTGTTATTCAAATACCTCCTTTATTTTTATAGTCTCATTTTAATAGTATTTAAAAAGTCAAGAAAATAGTCCTGGCTGGTGTGGTTCAGTGAACTGAGTGCCAGCCTGTGAACCAAAAGGTTGCCAGTTCAATTCCCAGTCAGGGCACATGCCTGGGTTGCAGGCCAGATCCCCAGTAGGGGGCGCACAAGAGGGAACCACATCTTTATGTTTCTCTCCTCTCTTTCTCTCTCACTTTCACTCTAAAAATAAATAAATAAAAATCTTTTTTAAAAAGTTAAAAAATAGATTTTTCTCTAGAGCCTACAGAAAGAAAAGCAACCAGACCAACGCCTTGAGTTTAGTCCAGTGGGACCCATTTTGGACTTCTGACCTACAGAAATGTAAGAAAATAAATTTGTGTTGTTTTAAATAATTACATTTGTGGTAATACAGACATAATAAAAAACTACTACAACAACCAATTCAATTTCCTTTCTACTACACTACACTATCCCTTATATATCTATAAAGAGAAAAGGAGATAAAGGGAATAGGAGAGAGAGAGAAACTATAGGGATCTTTCCCATAACAGGAAGCACAGGTTCTTATTCATATATTTTGGGTCCTACATCAAAATCTTTTGCCTTTGACTGGTAAATAATGCAATGTTAAGAGGGGACTTAAAATTTTAAAGTTAAGTAGACTTTTAAAACTCAAATTAATAAATTCTTCTTTTGGATTAATTAACTATGCAAATAGAGAGCAGAGTGCAAATCAGCTTGGACCTCCTGTAGGATGCTATCAGTGAAAGAAATGTTGCTGTCATTTCACTAGAATGAGATATAATTTGGTTTCTGTTTGCTTACTCAGTTTGTAATACATAAGATTCAGACACCATTGTGTTTGAGTAATAACTTAATGCCTTACTTAAAAACACAATAATGGGAAATTTTGATAAATTGAACCAATATCTATTGAAATTAGAATTTAGGAAAAATGCTCCCATGTGATTACCACAAAATAAGCTTTCACTAGCACTAAACTTTACCTGTTATATTATGAGGACAATTAATGGCCCTGTTGAAATAATTTTATAGCTATAAAATGTAACTGCATTTTGTTAACCCAGCATGTACTTTCTTCTCAAATGAAAAGTCCAGGATGTTAGTTTCCTTGTTTCTTCTAGCCAAAGGACTAAATAATTGATAAGTATGTGTTGCTTGATTAAAAAGCTATCTTATATGTTTTTTAATTCCTGTATTAATACTTTGATTCCCCATGGCTAGTTTGTTTAATGAGTATGAGTTATAAATGACAATAGCGTTACTATAATTTGCATATTTAGTCTTTATGTGTAGAACTTTTGAAATCAAACCATAGCAATTAAATAGTGGCTATCATGCATGTCATATTCATAAATAGTCCAGTTAGCTAATTAGCATTTGTAAAATTCCATTGCTAAATTATCATCTCAATGGAGTTGCAATCATCTTAAGCAAAAGATAAAATATAGCTCAATGTAGACTAAAAGTATTTCCATAAGGTTTAAACTTTTACCCTCCATGAGTTTATTCTCTACATAGTCATTGCCTGTGTTGGATTTTTTGACGAATACATTTAGGTAACCAATGGCTACAACCAGAAAAATGAAAGCCAACAGAGCAGTATGCTAAGTGAAATAAACCAGGAGGTGAGGGACAAATACCACATGATCTCACCTTTAACTGGAATCTAATTGACAAAAGAAAAAAGCAAGCAAAATATAACCAGAAACATTGAAATTAAGAACAATCCGACAGTAACAAGAGGGGAGGTGGGAAGGCATAATGGGGGAAGAGTTTTCAGGAACTATTATAAAGGACCCATGGACAAAACCAAGGTGGGGTGGAAGCAAGGGAGGGAGGTGGGATTGGCTGGGGTGGGGTAGGGAGTGGTGAGGGGAAAATGCAGACAGCTGTAATCAAACAACAATAAAATAATTAATTTCAAAAAATAAAAATAAATGTCTCTTTTTCTAAGACTGAGCATTGGAAAAGAAGTTCGGTTGATAATAATAAGTTGTGAGACTTTTCAGTCTCCTTTTCTCCTACTAATTTTTCAACCACTTCTACAGTTAGGGCAATTTTCTTTACAATGATTAAATCTTATTGTAAGAAAGACTTTCTTTTCTAGACTTAGGAATCTTTTGGCATATATTCATTCTCTTATGGAAGTCTTAACTTTTGAGAATATTATTAACCTTTGAAAATGCCTTAAACATTAAAATAATACCACCACATGCCTATTAGGGCCAAAAGCAAAAACATTAACAATATCAAAAGTTAGTGATAATGTGGAACAACAGGAACTCTAATTTAATAATATGGAAATACAAAATGGTACAGGCACGTTGGAAGACAGTTGGCAGTTTCATGAAAAGTTAAACATACTTTTAACATAACAATCTAGCAGTTGTACTCCTTGGTATTCAGTCAGAGGAATTCTAAACATATCCGCACAAAGCCCTTTTTGCAGATGTTTATAGCAGCTTCATTCATTTTAGCTATAACTTGGAAGCAACCAAGGTGCCCTTCAGTTGATGAGTGGATAAATAAATGGTGGTACCTCCAGACAATGGAATATCATTCAGCACTAAAAAGAAATAAGCTACCGAGCCATGAAAAAACATGGAAACCTAAATGCATCTTACTTAATGAAAGGAACCAATATAAAAATGTGGCATACTAAACAATTCCAACTGTATGATATTCTGGAAAAGGCAAACTATGGAGACAGTAAAAGAATCAGTTGTTTTCAAGGGTTGAGAAGGAGGGAGGAGTGAACAGGCAGAGCACAGAGGATTTTTAGGGCACAGAAACTATTCTATATGATACTATAATGGTGAATACATGCTGTTACACATTTGTCCCAATCTGTAGAATGTACAATACTTTAATGTAAACTGTGAACAGTGAATGCTGTATCAATGTAGTTCATTGATTATAATAAATGTACCACTCTGGTACAGGATATTGATAATGGTATAGGTTGTGGGTATTCAGTGGGGGAGATGGGGTTTATAGGAACTCTCTTTACTTTCAGCTCAGTTTTCTTGTGAATCTAAAACTGCTCTAAAAAATTAAACATTATTTAGTAGTTTTTTAAAAATGCCTTAAGCAACACCGTGACCACCTCAGTCAAAAGTGGCAGCAGCCAGCCTGGATTTCTAGTCTACTAGCTTGGTCTCAGCCACAGCTGCTTTGACTTATGATGATTGGCACCCAGAGTGAGGAGGGTTCAGCTCACAGGTAGAAGGTTCTCACCTACGCAGTCATGTTTCCCCTGGTGGAAGTACCCTAAACACCTTCCTGAGGTCACAGAGAGAAGAGCATGAGACCCAAGTTTATTGCCTACTCCTATTTCCACATCAGGCCCAAGCCCTTTCCCAAGGGAGAGGGTAACCACACATACCGTACTCTATAAACTTCAGGTGAATTGGTTTCCAACTGGCTATGAAGATGACTAAAGAGAAGCTGGACTACTACCAAGGCTCTGTAGGCCATAGCTCTGGTTTGGGCCACTACTCTGCATACAGACCAAAACAGTGTACGGGACTTTAAATGTCCTTTATTTATAGCAAATGATGACCACTCCTTTGCTTCTGGCAGAACATAGCTTAAATAAATAACATATTTTTTAAATGCCTTACAAAATTTAACTAATTTGCTTATTTATTTATTTTAATAGTGTGCATAGATCACTGATGCTCTTGCTTATTTAACAAAACCCCCTTATACTTTGGGGGATGCCATATGAACATTGAGGGTTTTATAGATCACTTACCTAATATATTAAACACTTCCACAACACAAAATGATTAAATGTATTTTAATATAAAGAGTGGTAATTTTGCCATTCACTAGCTAGTATTGTAAAAACTGTAATGCCCCACTAAGGCATTTTTCTTTTCTGCTCAGACAGTAGTATATTCAATGATGTGTCCTTTTATAGTAAACTTGGTGGCATCCCCTGAAGTCAACTTGTATGGAAGCTAAAACAGCACAATATATTACTATGAAGAGTAATTTTCTAACAGTACTATGAATGTAGGACACCAGTATTTTGTTTGGATCATTTTCAGTCTGCCAAAGTGTTCTTCAAAGAAATATTTATCCAGTGCCTTCCCACATCATTCAAACCCTGTCCTATTAGTTGTCTTTGCTTTAAAAGCAAATAACTTGATAGAATATAAAATAACTACAAACAAAGGCAAATTAGGAAAAACAAAATCAATTCTCTAACTCTCAAAATAACTATTATTAAACTACTATTAAAAAAGTATACAACCTAATTGCATCACACACATGAACACACATACTGCAAAAACTAAAGAAAAACTACTATTTATTATAGTGTTCAAACTAAAGGGAATTCAAGGGAAAATTTGAAAATATGACTATCTAGATTTCCAATGAGTCGTTGAGGAAGTGAGTGAGGTACATTGTGAGGGCATTAACACTTTTGTGGTCATTACCCACCATAATAATTTCAGAAATAGTACTTTAGTGGCAGACAAGAAATGTTCTGAAACTAGCCTAATTTATTCCTTGACTAGATCTAACAATGCAATCATGTTACTAATGGCACCAGATATAAAAACTTTTCTATATGCAAATAGAAAATAGAAGTAAATACTGTATTTAATCTATAAACCAAACACAAACTACTTGTGCAAATCATAGAGATTTGGGTTGCAATGAGATACACAACAAAATAAGCAGAAAGCATTTTTACAGAATTTTTTTTACCACCAGCTTAGCTCAGTTACTGTTCAATCTCAAAACAACCCCTTTAACAATAATGACAGATAATTGAGCTATAAATAAATGTAAAACAGTGGGAAGTGGTGTGTCACCATATGTTACTTTTACAAATTATACAGGATGGCTGCATTATTAGCACATAGCTTGCCCCATGATTATTATAAATCATTTCATTGATAGAGATAATAATAATGGCTTATGATATTATCCCATTGTCCATTGTCACAACTCTCCTGTAGGGATCAGCAGGTAGAGAAAAATACCTAATCAATTTATATATTTCCTTTGGTTATAAAATACTTGACAAAGCATGTATTCATAGTAATTGGTACTCATAAAGCAAAAGTTTTACAAAAGCAAAAAATATGTAGGTCTCCCCCCAAAAGATGTTATTAAGAGATCAATATACATTTCTCAAAACTGTTGATCCGGATTACCTGAGACAGATTCAGCCATGCATTTAAAACTTTGAGTTTTATATGTTGTGTTCAGAGGAGAAAGAAAGGTAAAAGGCCAACCTTTTTGTCTTTGTTGAGCGCCTACTGTGTTTCAGGTACTTTGCATAACCTGCCTGTCTTGGACCTCACAGCAAGTCTACCAGGGAGACACTGACATTACAGAGATAATACATCTGAGCCTCAGCAATGAACAATGGAGACCTAGCATTGAAGAATGACCATGAAGAACTGACCGTGAAGAATGAAAAGTTGAACCTAGCTCAATATGGTTCCAGATTTCACTTTCCACCATATTTCCTAAAGTAATATACCTTAATGAATATGGGAAGAAAGGGTGAATTAAAAAATTCCTAATGAGTACTTTTACACAGTGCTGACATCTGGGAAGCCAAGCAGCCAGTAGTTCAGTGTCTCCCCCTGATACTTCCACAGTGGATTCTGAAAGAGGTTGACAGACAACTCGGGGACCCAGGCGGTTAACATTTAGATCAGTCCTTATCAGACTGGGGTGAAAAATCTTTTTGTTTTGCTTTGCTTTAATTTCCTGTCCATTGCACCACATTAATTTGTGAAGTGAAATAAAATAAATTTCAAAAAAGAAGTGAAAATATAAAGGGAGATATACAGAAACTAAGCTCAATTACTTATGATTAGATTTAACAGATGAGCCTACTGATCATGTGCTTAAAAACAGCAGCAATGTCAAAGTGCTCTAAAAGTTTCCAACCACTCACACACTTCTGATCTCTTAGTGTGCACTGTTCCATAACCCACACAGTGAGTAGCACTGAACTAAAGAATTTGGTGGAGGTTCTGCCATTTTTTTCTCCTCTATCTGGATGCATACTCAGCCAGTAGCTCAAATTTCAGAGATCTGGATCATTATACTTGAAGGCTTATGGAAATTTACCAATCTGCACAAACATTGCGGACTGAAAGTAAATGGAAACATTTGGAACTTTTCAGTCATTTTATAATAACACGGCCATTGGGATGTGTTGGAATTGCTGACATACTCTAGTTTGTGTACCTCCTCCACCAAAATGCTATTAAACAGTTCCAGAAAAAAAAAATTTCTTTGATTTGACCAGTAGACAATCTACTCCCTATGTTTTTTAAGTTTAAATGAAACCAATGAATGATTCTTTGTCTTAAAATTAATGCTTAGAAATCAAGATTTTTAAGTGTGTCCTATGATCTTGTTACTTGGAGTTGGCATTTGAATTCATTATGCCATTAATAGTTTTCAATTCTAATCATCAACAAAGTATTTCAATACAGTGGGGTAAAAGGACTGACAGTGAATTATGTGTAGGAAGATGTACTAACAATGCACATATGCAGACCTTGTTCTGGTCACACACTAGCAAAGTCTATTAAGTTAGCACTTTCCTATTAGCAATTAAAAAAAGAAAAACCTGACTGCCAGTCAAGATGGCAGCATAGGCAGACAGGGCTTGTCTCTTCTCACAACCACGTCAAAATTACAATTAAAATATAGAACAACCATAACTCACAACCATCAGAAATCAAGTTGAATAGAAGCCTGACAACTATGGACTTAAAGAAACCACACCCATCCAGACTGGTAGGAGGGGTGCAGATGTGGAATGGGCTGGTCCAACACTCACATATAGTGGATAAAAATTTAGGAGGGATATCTTGGGAGCAAGGAGTTCCAGCCCCACACCAGGCTCCAAGGCCAGGGTTTCACTGCCAGAAACATAAGTCCCCACAACTTCTGGCTACAAAAACCAGTGGAGATAGAGTCAGCAGAAGAAACTTCGGGAGCTGCAAGCAGATCCTCTTATAGAACCCACACAAGGACTCACCTCCTCAGACTCACTCCATCTGAGCTCCAGCACCATTGTAGCATCTTGAAAGGCACCAGTGGCAGACAGGGAAAAACTGAAGTGTCTGGGATCAAGGCAACAGAGGCCATTGTCCCTTTTCTAAACCCTCCCCCAACAGAGCTACAGAGCCAGCAAGCTGGTGCCATGTCTGAGACTCCATCAACCTGGCTAACATTGACCCACCTTGGAGTTCACCAGTGACTCTATTACACCCAATTTATGGGCCCAGCCAAGCTGCTTTTCCACATAAATAGCTGGCCTTGGCTCATGATGAACAACTTCCTAAACCTTCTCTTAAGGAACATCGGGCCTCCATGAGCCACAGGCCTGGCACTACCAGCAGCCAACCTAGATTCAGTTTGGCTTTACATGGGGATCTCCAAGCCCAGCATAAGTAGCAGCCATCTCAGATTGCTTTATAGCTCAGGTAGGCCACCCTGGGCAAAAA
Source organism: Carollia perspicillata (assembly GCA_004027735.1). Lineage (NCBI taxonomy): Eukaryota > Metazoa > Chordata > Mammalia > Chiroptera > Phyllostomidae > Carollia > Carollia perspicillata. The sequence continues at coordinate 917 of PVKM010044066.1, read as the reverse complement.
AAAAAAAAAAAAAAAAGGTGGGTGCTGACCTTGGCCTGCACCACCAGGGAAACCCCAGTGCCAGGCACCCAGTGGACAGCTACAGACTATGTTAGAACACCACCACCCTGGCTCTGCACAGCTGATTCTCCATGGAGGGTGGAGGTTTGTGGTCAGTGGTTACAGCCAGTCCTTGCAGCTGACTGGCATAGGTAAATCCCTCCCATTGACCTGCCTATAGGAACCAAGGCTCAAATATAAGAGGAGGGTGTACTCAGCACACATGAAGGGTATATATACCTCAAATACCCAGCTTGGGTGGTAGGGGAGGCTGTGCCACTGGACCTTACAGGACACCTACTACATTAGGTCACACTACAAAGACACAAAGTCAAAGCAGCTCTACCTAATACATAAAACAAACACAGGGAAACTACCAAAATGAAGAGACAAAGAAACATGGCCCAAATAAAAGAATAGATAAAAACTCCAGAAAAAGAGCTGAATGAAATGGAGGTAAGCCACTTATCAGATGCAGAATTCAAAACATTGTTTATAAGGGTACTCAAGGAACTTAGTGAGGACCTCAGCAGCATAAGGAAGGTCTAGTCAGAAATGAAGAATACACCAACTGAAATAAAGAACAATTTGCAAAGAAACAACAGTAGAATGGATGAAGATGACAACCAAATCAATGATTTGAAACATAAGGAAGCAAATAACAACAAATCAGAACAAGAAGAACAAAGAATACAAAAAATTCAGGATAGTATAAGCAGCCTCTGGGACAACTTTAAGAGGTCCAACATTTGCATTATAGAGGTGACATAAAGAGAAGAGAAAGAGCAAGAAATTGGACATCTATCTGTAAAAATAAAGAAAGAAAACTTCCCTAATTTGGTGAAGGAAATAGACATGCAAGTCCAGGAAGCACAGAG
>PVKM010044065.1:0-12345 GCA_004027735.1 Carollia perspicillata | reverse complement strand
TGTGCCAGGTGTCGGGCCGGCCGTGAACAAGACCTGGGCCTCAGCTCGAGGTGGGAGGGGAGGGGCGGTAAACAGATGCCAGGACCCCCAGACTTGGGCCTGCGCACGGCGCCCAGAGTGGGTCTCCCTCCGCCGTGCACGCCTGTGCCCGGTCCTGGGTCCTGAGGTTCTCCTCTGTGTTTGTGAGTTTGTAGGTGTGTGTTGCACACTCAAGTCCACGGTACGTTTGAGTCAGACTCTGTGTGGGGCACGATGTGTGAGTCAGAGAACAGTCCCTGAAACGAGGCGTGTCCAGCCGCCCCAAGCGCCTGTGGGGAAGGACGTGCCCCACTGACCTGCCGCCGGACCGCGGCTGCAGAGCAGTGGGGCGTGTCGTGCCGGCTCGAGGGCCCCTCCGTCGGGCGGTCTGCGTGTGTGTCCACGGCTGCGCGCATGCTGTCCCTGTTTGCCAGGAGCGGGCAGCAGGGATGCGCATCTGCCTCGGTGGGTGGGGTCACCGGGCCTTCCTCCCGCGCCCTCCAGTCCCGGCGGTCCCCGCGGTCCCCGTGACGGCTTCTCCACGTGGAGACCGCCTCGTGCAAAGGCAGGCCCCGCTCAGAGCCAGGTTGCACCAGGGTTCCGGGCCACGCCTTGCAGTGGGTTTAACCTCCCCGTTCTCTCTTGTCGGCCCCGGCGGCAGCGGGCACCGAGGGCCTGCAGGAACCTGCCGGGCTGTGCGCCTCGCCTACAAATCCCAGCGGCCGCGTGACGGGGGAACAACTGAGGGAGGGGGTCTTGGCAACCTTTTGGGGGCCTTGCTGCCCCCGAAGAAGGGGCGTCACCCAGGGCCATGCTTCCCATCAGGAGTCCCCCACGGCCTGCAAGGGGAAGGACTGCCTGTCCGAGCCCCTGGGAGCCAGCACCGTGGGAGCCCTGGGCAGGGGTCACCCACGCATGTCACCGAGAGGGACCCGGGGCCTCTGCCCGCCCATCGGGGCATTCCCTGCCCAGCATGTCCCCAGTGTGCCTGTGCGTGGCCCTTCTCATTCACAGCGGCTCCTGGGACGTGTGCCGTCAGGAGCAGGGGGCCCAAGGCGGGGCCGGGCGGGGTCTGCGTGGTACCAGCCAGCAACAGGTGTGGTGCGGTGTCCCTATGAGGGCTGCACATCTGGGTCCCCATGGGTGCCTGCAGGCCACCCCACAGCTCGTCACCTACAGACACTGGGGCAGGGGAAGCAGAGACACGGTCAGCCCATCCGTACCCAGCCACAGCCAGCACGTCTTACCAGGCAATTTGCCTTTTAAAAAATTGCACTCCGGTTCTAAAGTGAGCAGCCCTAATTAGAGTGATTTACAAGGGACCAGGGACCGGGTGGTATTTTGAGTGTGGCAGTGCGCCAAGCAGAGACGGATGGCCAGCCTCTCACAGTGGCACGGCTGGCGACGTGGCGGACCCGGCCCCATCGGGGACAGGACACTCAGACGGGGTGGGTGCGCCGGTCACCCCGTCCGCACCACAGCACCCGCCCCTGCCACGTGGGGAAAACCCAGACTGAGAGCAGGAGGCAGGAGCGGAAGGGTTTCCCGGGAAGAGGCCGGCGCGGCTCCCGCACCGTTGTCTGAAGTGGTCCGTGCTGAGCGGTGGCAGGCCCCACACACCTGCCCTGCCAGCAGAGGGTCCTGTGGGGGATGCAAGGGGTCCCCAGCGAGCTAACCCGTCTCCCGTCCCCGCAGGCCACGGGGCCCTCGGGCACGGCGATGCAGCTGCTGGAGACGGAGTTCTCGAGGACGGTGCCGGAGCTCATCGAGCTGCACCTGCTGCGGCAGGACAGCATCCCCGCCTTCCTCGGCGCCCTCACCCTCGACCTCTTCAGCCGCCAGACCCTGGCCTAGCCGCGGCGCCCCCTGGCCACGCCCTCAGCCTCAAAGGTGGGAGCGGGCTGCAAGGGAGCCCTGCCCGCAGCACTGCCAGAGCCGCCCGCCCTCAGACGGCACTGGGGAGGCCCGGGGCCCAGCCACGCCCCCGGGGCTGCACGGGCCGGCGTGCTCACCCCCTCCCGGCCGCCCCACACCCGCATCCCGCCACGCGCTGCTTGAGCCCACCTTCCTGGGGCCTGGTGGGCGGACCGGTGGGTGCCGGTGGAGCCTCTGGCTCCTCTGAAATAAAGTTCCTTCTTGGCCACTGCCTGCTCACTGTGTGTGTGTGTGTGTGTGTGTGTGTCTCTGTCTGTCTGTCTGTCTGTCTGTCTCTGGTCCCCTGAGCCGACAGGCTCTCTCCGCTGAACTCAGCCTGGCCCCAGGAGACAGTCCTCACGCAGCCCAGGCCCCGGAGAGGTGGGGGACAGTGGAGACATCCCCACATCTGCCCACAGAGCCCGCACACTCCCTCTGGGACTCGCCGCCTCACCCTGCGGCTTCGGGCACTGGCAGCAGGAGCTGGCTGGCCCCGCACAGCGCAGGGGCATCTCCCGGAACCCCGACACCCACAGAGAGGCTGTCGACCCCACGCCCCCGGCCTGCCCCGCCTTCCGTGCCCTCGGGACCACGGTCCTCCCGCCACGACGCCAGGGCCGCGTCACAGGCGGCCAGGTGACACCAGTGGGCCTCGCTCTGACCGTGGGGGCGGGAGCTGGGCTGCTCCGAGGGCAGGGCAGCATCAGCACGGGTGGGCCGCCCTGCTCCGGGAGGTGTTCTGGAGGCGGGCAGGCAGGTGGGGCGTCCAGGACTCCAGGCCCGCAGACTGCACCCTGTGCTCCGTCTGAGCTCAGTGCCTGCCACCTCTGCGGGCTCGCGGCCCAAGGCTGGGGGGCAGGGGGTGGGGCTGCAGCCCTTCTGGGCCCATGGGGCAGCCGAGACCAGCGTGTCCAGGGGGCCCAGCGCTACCCTCCAGCTGGCCGGGGGGCAGGAGTGTCCTGGCACGTGGGCAGGGCAGCTCTTGACTCTGCCCACCGGGCAAAGAGGGAGCCAGCACCTCGGGGCCTGCAGGCTGCGGTCCCCGCCCCCCAGAGGGCTCTGGTTCTGGCAGAGCCCCACTTCTGCCAGCTCATTAGCAGCCGCCCCGCTAAGTGGTTCTTAAGCTCTCGTGACTGAGTGTGAGGGATTAGTGCCGCAGCAGTGAGCTGAGGTTGCCAGGAGGGAGCAGGCTTCAGTGTGTGTGTGGCAGGGCTCCCCGGGCCCCCCAGCCCTCAGCATCAGGCCACCGGCAGGGAGGGCTCAGTTCTGCCATCTCCCCTGCACCTGTGCAGCCCCAGTTCTGAACGTGAGTGAAGCCAGGGTCTCCTCCAGCCCCTCACAGCTTGGAGTGTGGGCATGGACCAGGGCCTGGTGAGAAACGCAGGTTCTCAGGCCCCCTCCCTGCCCACCGACCCTGACTGTGCACATGACGTGATCCTGGGGGCTCATGTCCCCATCCCATAGTGGTCCCTGAGTTGGGGCCCCCGTGAGGGGAGGCCAGGCCCAGAAAGGGCAGGGCCCTGCCCCAGGCCACGTGCAGGTCTGTGTCAGGCCTGGGCCCAAAGCCGGCCTACAGAGCCAACTTGCGGCCCCAGTCCAAAGTGGTGCCTTGGCGCCCACACACCAGGGCCAGCAAGGGCTGGCCCTCTGTCCCCAGCGCCTGGCACCACCTGCTTCAGTTCCCGCTTTGGGCCCAGAGAGGGGCAGGGCCTCGCCCAGAGTCACACAGGGCGGGGGGCCTAGCTGGGGGGCGTGGGGCCCCCGGCCAACCCACGCGGCAGGGCTGCGCCCGCCTGTCTCTGTCCTCGTTCTCCCCAGCCGTCTGCACGGTGTTATCGCACTTTCGGTGTGAAAAGGAACGCCCTCCCCCTGCAGGACCTCCGTGCAGAGGCATGGGGACAAGCGCCCCGCCCGCCCTGGCGTGTGGGCTCGCAGACGCCGGTCTGGCCCTCTCCGGGTGGCCTGTGACTCTGGAATGGCCGTGACCTCCGCTGCGGCTTGGCTGCGTCACCGAGCGACTGTCCTGGAAGTTTCCCCACGAGAATCGCGGGGTGTGTTGCATTGGGTTTTCTGTTGTTTCGAAATCGCCCTGGAAGCTTCACTGGAAACAGCGACCTACAGAAACACCCGATTCCCACTCCAAAGTCAAACTGGCAGCATCCTCAGAACTCCCGCAGGTCCGAACCATTTGGGTCGCTACTTTGAAAACCAAAAACCAAAACAAGGCCGTCTGTCCCAGGTTCAATCTGAGCATCATCTTGTTGGTGACCCTTCTCCCATGGTCTGGCCTCCACCCGCCTCACGGTTCTGTGTGTCTTCCAGGCACCGTGAGGACCCAGGATGGAGACGGCCGTCCACAGGCCCGGGGTGGGGGAGGATCCAGCCCCCTGGCCCCTGGGTCTCAGCCAGCCAGCCTCCAGGACATGAGATGCATCTGTTTAAGATGCCGGCCTGTGTCCCTTGTGACGGTGGCCCAGGTGGCTGGCACCCTCTGCCATGTGCACCACGCCTGCGGCGGCTCTGGGCGAGTTATAGCACGCGCAGAGAGTGGGGGACACACAGCCGTCCCGAGAGATTTCTGAGTAGCCACGCTGAGAAGAAACAGGTGAAATCAACTCTGAGGTGTTTTCCGTAACCCGGTGCGCCTGACACTCGGTTTCCACCTGGAATCAATAAACCCCCATTTGGCACAGAGCCTCCCAAGTCCAGGGTCCTGTTCAGGGCGTCGTCCGCCGAGCTCACGTGGCGGCAGAGCCACGGGCCGGGGAGCCACGTCCCTCGGACAGAGGTCCCGTGGGAGAGGACCTCTGTTTCCCTGGGGGGAGCAGCCTGTTGGGACGCCAAGACGTCCAGGGCCCAGACCACAGCCGCCCTGTCCGCCTGCGGGGGCCTCAGCGTGCACACCCGGGAAACGGGTGGACCGAGGGGGGCCTCGGCGACAGGCACAGCCGGCAGCCCAGCCTCTTCAGTGTAACGGGGTAATTAGCTCAATTACCAACACCGCCCCTTGTTTCGCCTCTTTTTTCCAAACTCAAAATGGAAATTAAATTTTGCGCCAGGTTTACAGGCTGTTAACGGAATTCACTAATCAAACCCCAATGCCAAGTCCTTGAAAATGAGAATTTAAAAAGGTCTGCATTTGCATATTCATGTTTTTAATAGGGTTCAGAAGGTATATTTGCAGCTGATGAAAAGGATTAATTACATCTGATTTGCATTGGGGGAGCATCTTAACCCCTTCTGAGCCAGACTGAGTCTGGGCTTGGGGGACAAACACGGCCCAGGGCTGGCGGCCAGGGACACCCAGCTCCCGCCCCTTCCTGGTGGCGCCCCCGTGTCCCCGAAAGCCCCGGGCCTCAGGGCCCCGCAGCAGCTCCCGCAGCACCTGGCAGGAGGCAGCGCCGGTGTTCTCACCTGGAAACCGACGTGGGGAATTTCTTCTCTTACGTGACATCATGCCCAGGCATGGCGCAGTGTTTGGGAAGGGAAGGGAGGTCAGAGAAGAAAATGAAACGCACTCATCAGCCCGTCGCTGGCAGACGGTGCGCTTGGGTGCTCGTCTCCAGGACCTCTCCCTGTGCACGTGTGTGTGCACGCGTGTGGCACATGTGTGTGGCATGTGTGTGTGCGGTGCACACCTTGGGGGCGGCCCCCACACCACTGAGTCATCACTGGGCCCGCTGCCCCCAGGCCTGTCCGGCACCTGCCCACCTGTTTTGCTGTATTTACGTTAGGTTTTCACCGAAGATCCCGCCCAGCGCGTGTGTCACCGTGTCCCCAGCAGCAGGAGTGCCCACTGGGCGCCTGACCCCTCTGACCCCTTTGTTGGGCCGTCGGTCCCTTCATCGTGGAGACTTCTCTGCAGTCGCCTGCGGCGCTGCCCCAAGTTTCCCGGCCACGTCTCCCCTGGGAGACCCCAGGGTCAGAGGGCCAGGACGCGTGGAGGCCACTGGCCTGCAGCCAGCTGACCCTCCGCCGGCTCACAGAGCCCTCCCGGCGGTGGATGGGGGTGGGGAGCTACTGCCGGGAAGGCTGCCCCTGCGGTGTGCAGAGCACCTGGGGCGAGGTGTCCATGTTGGCACGCTGGCCCGGGCGTAGCACCTTCTCAGTGCTGGCGGGGAAGCAGCCTGGATGTCTCCACAGCCAGCGCTCGGTTAGGGGTCAGGGGATTTGGGGTCAGCCGACAGGACGGAGCAGAGGTGCCAACAGGACCAGCTGACCTGCCCAGAGGCGCCTATTCCAGCCCCAGGCCCAGCCATTGGGGGAGCGACAGCCCCAAACAGCCGGACTGAGAGGCCAAGAGGGACACCCGGTGACCTTGCCTAACTCGGCCACCTCTAAAGGCCCACCCCAAATACAGCCCCGGCAGGGGGGTGCTCCACTCAGCACGTGCCCTGCGGGGACTCAGCCCACGGCAGGCAGCTTTCTGATCGCAGTGGCGTTTGACACAGTTTAAGCAAATCTGATGTGCTTAGCTTGTGATTTTAATTACACATTTCGAAGCATTTGACTCAAGTTTATAATCAATATCTAAATATCTAGGAAATGTTATTGGTTCATTTTTTTTAGTTGGGATTCATTAACTCTGTGCGAGTGTTTAAATATTTAGGAAAATATGCTTAATGGATTTGGGAAACCAGCGAAGTGATCACGAGACAGCGCACAATGAACGGCGAGCTTCCGCTGCGCGCCAGAGCCCGTCGGAGATCGCAGAGCCCACGAGCGACGGCAGCTGGCCACGGACACTCGGCCCGGAGCTGGGGCGCCTTCCCAGGCGCCGCGGGCTGCGCTGGTGGGCGTGGCCTCCCCCGCCCCCAGGGCTGCGGGGACCGAGCCCCACGCGCAGGCCCCTCCCACTGCCACCCGCACCCCGCACGGGGCTCCGGAGGCTGGCTTCCCGTTTTGTGAGCCAGAGTCTGGGAAAAGTCCCGAGTCTCCCGGGAGACCGCCAGTCACGGTGACAGCGTCATTCAAGGAAAACACGACGGGGAACGGGAGGGGGAGGCCTGGGTTTCGGAGCGTGAGAAGCAGGAGCAGCTCGCTGGAGGCAGTGGGCCGGGAGCAGACGCCGGGGCCATGGGGTCGGTGACAGAAGCCCCAGGTGGGGGCGCCGTCCGGATGCAGCTGGTGACGGCGAGGCATGAGCACAGAGTGGGGCGCCCCGTGCTCCCCGAGGGACAAGACGACCCGCTGGGAGGGGAAGTCCCAACAGGCCCCTGCAGGGACAGCGTCCCAGCGAGAGGTGGCCCGGGTGTGACAGCCGTGCGCCAGGTAGACCCCGACCTGAGGGGCGCCCTCGCCCCCCGAAGCAAGAACGAGGCCATAGGAGCAGAGGGCGGAGGCGGGGTGGGGGGAGGTGAGCCAGGGTCGCCGCCCGTTTCGTGGGTTCAGGTGAGAGGAAGCGCCCCCAGGCAGGCCCACGGAGCCCCGCGAGGGCGCCCGCCTTCGGTCTTCAAGGACGGGGCGGCGGGACTCAGGGAGGAGCAAGCCGCGGAGGGGGGGCCGGCTGGCGCCGGCGGAAGTGGAACCGCGTCTCCACGTGTCTGCGAGCCTCTGTCCAGCGGCCCCGGGCGCGTCAGCGCTCGTCCCTGTGTCCGTGCGTGCGCAACACACAGCGGCAACGTCACCAGTCGCAACCCCGCAGCGCGCCCGGCGGACCCGCCTCCCAGTCCCAACGCCGGCGAGTGGGCGCGTCCTGAGCGGCGTGCGCGCTCACCTCTCGCTGGCACGCACGACCTGCGCACGGCGTGGTCTGCGGCGTCTGACCTTCTTCTCCGGTCCACGCGATTCCTCCAGCGTGACGTTGCTAAGGATCCCGTGCGCCTGCGCAGCCGTCTCTCTTCTTCGCAGGGTGTGAGCTCCTGTCGTGCGTGCGAATCGAACGCGCCTCGCCCACGCACCGTCAGGCGCACGTTTGGGCTGTGTCCAGTTTTTGCCACTAACAGCGATGTGCATGCGGGGGACGCCCCGCGGCTCCGACCAGCATTCCCCCGGGACTGAACCAGGAGCACAGCGGCGGGGCAAAGCCTATTCGTGTGCCGAGCTCCCGGGCCGGGGTGCGTCGTGCCGACAGGCAGCCACACGGCCCCCAACCCGGGTTGTCCCGCTGTCCCATCGGCCAGCAACTCCAGGCCTCCCTGGTGACTCCTTCTGGCCTCTCTTGCTGTTTGTCACCTCGTCCCACCTGCGCGCTTCCTGTCCCTCGGTACCCATTTTCCTGTGGGTGGCGCGTCTGGGTCCCACCCATTTCTCAGTAGGTGTCTCCTCCCACAGGGTGGGCTTACGCGTGGAGTCGTGTCCCGGTGACGTTCTCCCGCTGTGTCCCTCTCCCAGCGACCACGTGGTTACGTGGGCACAGGTACGGCTTCGTTGGGCTAGCCGCTAGGCCCGCTGTAAACCCCAGCACGGGGACTCAAGAGGAGGCCAGGTCGTCTCGGGGATTTTGTTTATGGTGGAGACAGAAATCCAATTTCGCTTTTTCCACACGCATAGCTAATGGCGGAGGCGGCTTTGCTCAGTCCGCCCCTTCCCCAGCGCCTCCCCCCCGTGGCCATAAATCACGTCTGAGGCTAAGCAGGCCCCTGGGGCCTGCGTTCTTCCTGCCGCCACGTGGCCACCCCTGTGGACGGCGTGGAGGCGGATCTCAATCAGCAACCGCATTGGAGACGGTGCTGGGAGGGCACCCAGGGGCCTCGCTGCTCAGGCGAGCATGTTCTTGTCACCTCACGCCAGGTTCCCACAGGTAGATGGACAGGTGACGCTGCGGGAGGGGTAAGCGGCCTCTTCTGCCCGGCCCCTCGGTTGTGTGATGTCAGCTTCCAGGGACGTGGCCTGACACGGAACACGCTGGACGCCAGCACCCCACAGTCACCACACCGGATGCAGGTATCTGTGCGCGCCCCGAAGTTTCCCCGGGGTTTGAACTCGGCCTGAACGACGTCGGACGGCGTGTGTCCTCCGCTGTCTGGCTGCCTCCCTGGACGGTCTGTGGGCACCTCGACCCCAGGGCCACCTCTCCCCGGGCCCAGCTCACAGCCCTTGAAGCGACATTCACAAATGGAATGCGCCTGTCTTCAGCAACACATTGGGACACGTGTGCCCCCAGCCCCCGGCAGCAGAGCACACTGCCGTGGTTCCAGAGAGTGCCCTCCTTCCCCTCACGGTCCCCCGTGGCTCCCCACGGGGCGTAGCTGTCTGGTTTCAGCTTCACGGAGACGCAGTCGACCCCACAGCGCCCACTCTCGGCCGTGGGCACCCCCCCTCACGGTCACCGTGTTGCCGAGACAGTTCAGTTTGTCACCCTTGTCATCACGACAGAGTCCCCTGCGTGGCAGGTCCCGGGCACGGACCTGGAAGTGGCTCATGGTGCCTGGCTTCCCAACAGGCCCATGTTCCCTCCAGTCCTGGGCGCTGGACAGCAGGGCCCGCGTTTCTGTGGGGGCAGGCCCACCCAGCCACGTCCCTGGGGGTCTCCGCGGGGGCAATCGGGGTTTCTCTGGGCGGCCAGGACCCCGACACTGGTAGGGGGGTCTGCCTTCCACCTGTGACACTGAGCAAGCCCACGCCCCTCGGAGGTGGGGGCTCTGCAGGCAGGTGTGGCTGCTGGAGTCTCCTTCTGCCTGCGGGCGAGGCCCAGGTGAGGCCAGCAGGTGAGGCTGGTTAGGAGTAAACGGCGTGCTGCTGCGTGGCGTCCACCCTGAGGCTGCGCTCCCCCAGGGGGAGCTGCTGGAACCGGCCTGAGCCGGCCCTGCGTCCCGGAGCCCCGGCTGCTCCGAGCTCAACGCCACCCTTCCTGTGGGGTCCGCTCGTCGTCTGCGAGGAAGGCCCCGCCCCGAACGTGCCTTCCGCCTGCGCGCAAGCTGGGCGGCCTCGCCGCGTCTCACTTGTGGGGTCCCTTCCCGTCTTTGGGGTGAGTTCCACCAGGCTGTGGGCTTGCAGATTTATTTGCTAAATCATGTCTCTAGATGACAAAGTTTCCAATTGTAATTAAGCCAAATTTACCCCTTTGTAATGGTTCTTTTTGCCTACGTGTAGGGTTTGTGTAGCCCGCGATTACTCTGTATTTCCTTCTAGAAGCTTCCTGGTTCTAGGACGCACCTCAGATTGCTTCTTGTGTCCCTTCCTCCCCGATGAAACTCTGTCACCCCAGACCAGGGACAGGGAGCCACCTGCCCCGACACCCCCCGCCGTGGGGTGAGTGGGGTGTGTGGGCAGGGGGTCTCTCAGCTCCCACCCCCTGGCCCACCCCCGCGATCACCGCCGTTTGCAGTGAGGTGTCTGCGGAGTTTCGCTCGATCCGTTACTAGTTCTGACGTTTCTCCTGGGTTTCCTGTGCCGACGTCCCCTCTCCTCCGTGTCCTGGGGGAGCCGGCCTGGGGGATCTGGCCTTGTTTTCAAACCAGGGGGGTGGGGGGGTGGGCAGGCGTTCACCCTGGACCCAGGGCATCTGCGAGTCCCCCCCCCCCCGACAAATGGGCCGACACTCCTGCTTCTCTGCCCCCACGGAGGCCATCGCTCGGCCAGTCCGCTCAGCTCCGTGCGAGGTTTTTACACGCTGAACCCGCCTGTCCTTGCCGGGGTCGGCCCCTCTCGGTCACACCTACTCGGTCACAGCGCATTGTCCTTTCAGGGTTTGCACACTGCGGTTTCGTTTTTGTTTTTGTTTTAAAGACAGGGGAAGGGAGGAAGAAAGGGAGGGTGAGAAACATGACTGTGTGGTTGCCTCTTGCTCGCCCCCTACTGGGGACCTGGCCCGCAACGCAGGCGTGTGCCCTGACTGGGAATTGAACCAGCGACCCTTTCTATTGAGTCACAGGCCGGTGCTCAGTCCACTGAGCCACACCAGGCAGGGCCGATTTGCTGGGTTTTGAAAAAGGGCTTGGGGATCGGTGTCGACGAGGCGTATTCTGAAATTGCCTTGTCCCGGCTTTGTTGGCGTCGGTGCCGGAGGCTCGATGCCTCCCAGTGTGCCCCCCCCCCCCGCACCATCCCCTCCGCCAGAGGCCTGTGTGGACACAGGGCTACATCCTCCTTGAAGCCGAGGCGGAATTTGCCACGGAAGTCGCCGAGGCCTGGAGTTCTATTTTTGCAATGCTTTTCTGTGCGGATCTCGCTTCTCTAGCAGACAGAGGACCAGCCCATCCCGCCGTGCTTTCTCGAGGGAGCCTCGGGGGACGGTTCCTCCCTCTGTGGAGCCCGGTCCCCTCGGCGACAGGACTCGCGAGCACGGGCCATCGTCTGTGTCCTCGGGGTGGCCGAGTTCACCTGCGATGCCGCCAGGTCGTCATTTGCCGCCTCCTCTTCAGGTCTGGCTGAGGATTTATTAACGTTACTGACCTTTTCAGAGAACCAGGTTTTGGTTTCATTGATTTTTTTCCTGTTGTTTTTCTCTGTTCAGTTTCACTCATTTCTGCTCTTTTTGTCTTCCCCTTCCTGCTGCCTGCTTCGGGGTTAATTGGCCCTTGTTTTCCAAGTTCTGGTCCGGATCCAGCCAGCAGCCACGCAGTAATGCAAGCAGCCAGGAACGGTTTCCCGGTGGGGACAAGAAAACATCCGAGACGAGGGGAGGAGACCACAGCAGGGAGCCTGGGCCACACGGGGCGCAGCGGGCACGGCACTGGGTGGCGGAGCGTTTGGGGTTCCGGAGCAGGTGCCCCTGGGCGCTGCAGGCGGGGGTCCCAGGACCGGGCGTCTGTGTGGGGTGGGCGGGCGTGGCTCAGGACAGGCGGGTCAGCCGTGTGTGGTGGGGCGCGAAGGGGCGCCAGGTGAGCTGCAGAGGCTCCGTGCGCACCCGGGTGGCGCTCCCCGGCTCCGGCACCCCACCTGCGTCCTAGTCTGGGGACAAGCAGAGCAGAAACCTCGGGAGTGGGGCGGTCACAGGCCTCGGAGGCCCTGAGCGAGGACGGAGGAAACCGGTGGGCCGCCAGCAATAGCGTTCGCGTAAGAGACCACTGCAGCCTGGTCACTTTTCATTCAAGCAGGTGACGTACCTTTGAGTTTTATGTAACGTTTGGAAAGACTGAAAATACCTGGAAACAATTAAACCCCCCCGATATTTGTGATATGGACTGTCTTCCCAAACTGCAAGGCACCGGAACTGGTACTTAGTGGGCGTCTTTCCACTAAACTGGAGTCTGAAGATTCCCTCTGCAACAAGTCTCGAGTGGAACAGGAGACTCAGACTCTGCGACGACGACGGGGACGCGAGACCCTGAGCGGGTGGCGTGGGCTGCAGCCGCGAGGAGAGGCGTCTGTGCCGGGGCGAGTGTTTTCACTGCCGAACAGATGCTGAGGGAAGCCACGAGCTCATGGCAGACGCCCCCGGGGGGAAACCGGGCGACCGCGTGCGTGAGAGGGAGGATTTCCGTCGAGAGCCAGACCGTGGGCGAGATGTGTAGCTCTGAAGCTGATTCT
>PVKM010044064.1:0-12349 GCA_004027735.1 Carollia perspicillata | reverse complement strand
AGGATGATCTGGAGATACGTATGTTACACGGGTGCCTCTTTTATTCCAGCAGTCTTCCACGCAGAAATAAGTCCCAAGTAAATGAATATTCACTGTAGTGTTAGTTAGAATATCGAAAAACTGAAAGTAATTTAAATGTTATGCCAATAGTTGATTATATAAGTTAAGAGCACATCTATACAATGGAATGTTACGTAACTATTAAAAACTATGTTGGTATAGTTACAATGACATAGATATCCATCAAAAAATAAAAAGTAAACTGATGAAAGCATAAAGTATAACATGACCCAATGCTATAACTAAAACTATACTAAGTAGGATAAATAAAAAGAACTTTGATTACTAATTGGAAAAGTAAAACCAGCAAGGTAAGTACTGAAGTTAGGGTGAGGAAGGCCAAACACGGCCGGGACAGAGGTATGGCCACAGAACATGCTGCCCTCTCTGGACCCTGTGGGGTGAAGAACAGAGTGGAATTCAGCCATGCGGGGTCACGGTGTCTGTGGAGATGGCACCAGGAGCCGCCACCCCACCCCCACCTGGCAGTGCCGGTGGTCTCGACTACCCCCAGCAATGGCATTATAGAAAAAAAAAAAGCAAAATACAAATGCTTGAAAGATAGAGGTAAATTCACAGTGCTCTAGCCAGAACCTCTTGGAGAGAAGGTCTGGGTAGGAGTCTGGGAGTACGTGTTCCTCCAAAAAAGCAAAGTCTTAGAATTTGAAGGGAGAATTTGAGGAGTGCATCAAAATTAACTGGAGCCATGCTTTGGGGAGAATTCCTGGACATCTCTGACTTCTTGTTCTTCCCACTGGCTTTAGTCAGACAAATACAGTTAATTAGGTTTTAGCATGATCCCATCAGCCCGCTTGTTCTGACACTTGCGTAGCTGTCTGAGGACACCCAGTGTGCCCCGGACTGAGGAGTGACAGGAGCTCACCCTGATGGCCTGCACAGGCTGGCGCAGGATTGGAACAGCAGCCCGTGGCACCGGAAAATGTCTGCAAGAAAAATGCCAGCCTATTGATGCACACACAAACAAACTGTAAGAGTAAATAACCAAGTGCTCGCAATAGTTAATTACCTCTAGGTGGTGAGATCACAGGTGATTTTTCTCTTTCTTTGAGATATCTTTCTTATCTCTCTTTTATAGGGAACACGTATTATGTTTAAAATAAAAAGCAATCCATTTTGTGGGAGAGAAAAGACAGACTACATTATGGGGAACACAAATGTAAAAAAGCCTGCTTTGGATTTCACCTTTATCTTATGGATGTTCATATTTTTAGACATGGGAGTGTGTGTGTGTGTGTGTTTTCCCTAGACTATAGAATCCTTAAGTACAAGGCTGTATTATATTATCTTTGGGGTACATGAATAATAAATAAATAATTTATGAATTAATTGAACTGACTCTTTACAATAAGAACAAAGAAATTAATATTTCATAAATGTTTTGATTAGCATGATATCACAAGTCCTGGTTTCTTTTAAATTTGGTGAGGAAAGGAACCAATTTTCTTAATGATAATGCTATCCAATTGAAGAAATCAGACTGAGATAAATAATAACAAATTATATTTGCACATGCCTTTACCCATGAATAAAGGCACCTCTAGTATGGAGGCACAGGCTTAAAGGAACATAGCAGATTTCTCAAAAAAAAATTCCTTAAACAAAGCATTATATACATTGCAAAAGATCCTTCACCTTACTAAAAAAAATTCTGTCAAAAGGTAGTTAATTTAAAAGTTTAATTTCATGTCCTGGCTGGTGTGGCTCAGTGGATTGAGCACTGGCCTGAGAACCAAAAGGTCGCCAGTTCAATTCCCAGTCAGGGCACATGCCTGGGTTGTGGGCCAGGTCCCCAGTAGGGGGCATCAACCACACCTTGATGCTTCTTTCCTTCTCTTTCTCTCTTCCCCTCTCTCTAAAAATAAATAAATAAAATCTTTTTAAAAAGTTTGTGTTCACATCAGAAGGAACAGAAGCTAAATATAAGGACCTGAAATATGGGGCACTGCTAGTTGAAAACAAATCAAAAATGGGAATAAATTTTCTCTGAAATTATCTAATAATTTAATGGCAAAACAGCATATGATATACAAATTCAACTTCTGTTGACAACTTTTTCTATCCATTTGAGAAAGAAATATAAACATAAAACCAAGAACACAAAACATTTAAACCCTCATGTAGGATATAGGATATAGGACAGAAAAAACTCAGGAAATACTGAAAAACAAGCACCTAATGTGAGGTTCCTTGGAAAAGCAGTCTCTACCCCAATACAACTTCAAAAACTAATATAATGTACAAAGTCTGTCCAGAAGGTACCCAGCCATGTAATATTAAAAATAGAGACATGTATTGAAGAAGACACAAGATACAAGAAACACTGTACATACAACAATGACCTCTCAGTCCCCTTCAACGTAGGCACCTTGGGACCTCACACAGTTCTCCCAGTCGCCATTATTTGTCCTGTAGTATTTTCCTAAATCTCATGCATGGTCTGAAATCTCTTCCCTTTCAAAGATGATTTTAGTTTGGGGAAAAGCCAGAAGTCACAGGGTGCCAAATATGGGCTACAGCGAGGCTGAGTCACCTGGGTGATCTGATGTTTCACCAAAAAACTCTGCACAAGATGTGATGCCTAAGTGGGTGCATGGTCATGATGAAGCTGCCAGCCACCAGTTGCCTATAGCTGCAGCCTTCTGAATCATCAAAATAGTTTCCTCAAAGGAATGTTTAAGCATAATGCAAAATTTGATACAGATTCATTGGTCTACTCACTCAGTGATTTTTTAGTGCTATGGCCACACAGATACATGCTCACTCACGGGTGTCTACCGCCCCCACTGACTGGTACAGTGAAGTCATCACTGTTCATGCACGTGCATTCCAGTCCACTGTCCTTGGCTGTCCAGTTACATTGATGTTATACAACCTGTAATTGTTGCATTAACAATGGCTGGACTTTTCCCAGACAGACCGTGTATATTCCTGATGATTTCCTCTGAAATTCTGAGCATTTTCATCAATAGTGGCATATGTTAATTTATGATGAAGGCACTGACTGCCAGTTTAGGGAAATGCTCCCTATTGCACACTTTTCTCGTTGTTTGGAGGGACCACTTTCTATAGTCTACCTACAAGCTGTCAATCATTTACCTGCAATTATCTCAATTTAATTTCTGTAGTCTTTTGGAAACAAATATCTTAAATAATTCCAGCAGATACTGCCTAAATTTAGAGGGTGATTAGAACTAACTTTTGAATAAAATTATGTAACAAAAAGTTTAAACAAAACCAACGAAACACCAAGGTTACATTGGTACTAGGCAAAACTTAATTTGATTTAAATTCTTAGTCTCCCACAAATGATTCTGAGACAGAAAATATCCAATAATATTAATAGTTTTTTACCAGTTGAATATTTAAAATAGCAATAATAAATGTTTATTTTGTACCAGCCATTCCTCTAAGCATTTCACATAGATTTTCACCCACTTTGTCCTCACAACAGTGTTTTGAGATATAGATGCTAATATCCTCCTCCTCATTGTACAGATGATAGGGAACCACATTATAAAACTTGCCCGTAGTCGCACAGCTAGTGAGGGGCAAAGCCAGGATTTGAATATGGCGCCTAAATAATTAACTATTATCAAGTAATTCTCAACTTTGTCTGCACATTAGAAGCACTTACAAACTTTTAAAACTGATGGTCCAGGACACACCCAAACATCATGGTTTCTGGTGGTGATTCCCCAAGCAGCCGTATTTATAAAGCTCCCTATGTAGGTCCAATGTCCACCCAAATTGGAGAACCACAGCACGATGCTATATTGCTCTAATGATTACAAGGTCAACTTTAACTCTAAACTGATCTGCTTAATATTTTTGACATAAAAATTAACATCAATTTGAAACTAACTTAATTTATAAAACACATGCTAAGTTGCTAATTGAATGGAACACTGGTAATTACCTGAAAGGACTGTAAACCACTGCCTTCTCCAAACAGAGCTTCTGCCTCCTAATTTAAAACACCTCGGGCTTCCCGGTCGATGTGTGAATATGGGTTCATGGGTTACAATAGCGCTAAAAGGAGCTAATTACATTGCCCATCACCCTGACACTATTCTCTCTTTACAATGTTTCTTACGTCAGCCTGTTCTCTCTGGATATGTGAGCTATATAGTTATTAGATCATATATACCTATAGTATCGTATACACATATATATACACGTATACATTTATATATACAGAAGGTCCTCAAATAAGGTCCTTTTATTTAATGTTGTTTCATTATAACATTGACGAGAAAAAGTCAAACCCAGTTGGGCCACTGTCTGCGGGAGTCTGTGCAGTCTCCCCATGTCTGTGTGTGTTTCCTCCGAGTACTCCGGTTTCCTCCCACGTCCCAAAGCTGTGTGCATGAGGTCAATGGTGTGTCTACATTGCCCCAGGATGAGTGAGTACGGGTGTGGGTATGAGTGGGCCCTGCAATGCAAGGACAGCCTGTCAAAGGCTGCCTCCCGCCAGGAGCCCTGAGCTGTGGGCGATGCTCCAGGCACCCAAGACCCTGGACAGAATAGGTGGGTTGGAAAAGAACTATCTTGCTTGTTTTAGTCATCTTTCTTTTTTACCCCAACTTACTTTTTATTTTTTTATTTTATTTTTCAATTACAGTTTACATTCAATATTATTTTGTTATTCATCTTTCTTAAATGTATATATAGCTCATATTTATTTCAGTGTTTAATATTAGAAGGATCTTCAGTCTTTTTTAAAAATATATTTTATTGATTATGCTATTACAGTTGGCCCATTTTCGCCCCTTTAATACCCTCTCCCACCCACGTTCCCCCCCTTTAGTTCATGTCCATGGGTCATACACATAAGTTCTTTGCCTTCTACATTTCCTATACTATTCTTACCCTCCCTCTTTCTATTTTCTACCTACCATCTATGCTACTTATTCTCTGCATCTTTCCCCCTTCTCCCTCTCCCACTCTTTTGTTGATAACCTTCCATATGATCTCCATTTCTGTGGTTCTGTTCCTGTTCTAGTTGTTTGCTTTTGTTTTTGTTTTAGGTGTGGTTGTTAATGATTATGAGTTTGCTGTCATTTTACTGTTCATATTTTTTATCTCCTCTTTCTTAGATCAATCCCTTTAACATTTCATAAAATAAGGGCTTGGTGATGGTGAACTCCTTTAACTTGACCTTCTCTGGGAAGCCCTTTATCCGCCCTTCCATTCTAAATGAAAGCTTTGCCGGATAGAGCAATCTTGGATGCAGGTCCTTGCCTTTCATGACTTGGAATACTTCTTTCCAGCCCATTCTTGCCTACAAGGTCTCTTTTGAGAAATCATTTGAGAGTCTGATGGGAACTCCTTTGTAGGTAACATCCCCTTTTCTCTTGGTGCTTCTAGGATTCTCTCCTTCATTTTAATCTTGGCTAATGTAATTATGATGTTCCTTGGTGTGTTCCTCCTTGGGTCCAACTTCTTTGGGACTCTCTGAGCTTCCTGGCCTTCCTGGAAGTTGACTTCCTTTGCCAGATTGGGGAATTTCTCCTTTATTATTTGTTCAAACAACTTTTCCACTTATTGCTCTTCCTCTTTTCCTTCTGGTGCCCCTATAATTCGGATGATGGAACATTTAAAGATGTCCTGGAGGTTCCTAAGCCTCTCCTCATCTTTTTGAATTCTTCACTATCACTGTTGGTTCCCTGTACATTTGCCTTTATTTCAGTTAGCATAGCCTTCATTTTTTCATCTAATTTGTGACCAAATTCAACCAATTCTGTGAGCATCTTGATTACCAGTGTTTTGAATTGTGCATCTGATAGGTTGGCTATCTCTTCATCTCTTAGTTATATTTTTTCTGGAGCTTTGATCTATTCTTTCATTTGGGCCATTTTCTTTTGTCTTGATGTGACTGTTACGTGGTGAGGGGCAGAGCCTTAGGTGTTCACCCTGGTGGGCTGAACCCAGGTCGGTGCATTGTGATGCTGTATGTGGGGGAGGGGTCCGAGAGGGAACAATGGCACTTGCTCCACTCTCTGCCGGATTTCAGTCACTTCCCCCACTTCCCACAAGCAAAAAGGGCCCTTCTGGTGCTGATTCCCATGTGGGTGGGTTTGTGTACATTCTAGGACCCTGGGGGGTCTCTCCAACAAACTGTCCTGTGAGGCTGGGAGTTTTTCCTGATGCCTTAACCTCCATAGGTGTTTTCAATCAGTGGTTTGAGGCTTTATTTCCCCTGCCATGGAGCCCTGGGCTGTGCAGTCTGTCCTGCTCCCCAATTGTTCCTCCCAGTTTATCTGCGTGTGAATGTGGGACTACCAGGTCCGCAATACCCTGCCTTGCTGGGTCCACCCACTGCTGCCTTGCCAGCCAGCTGCAGCCTTGTGCGCCCAGCTCCACAATCCACCACCTTGCTAGGTCCACCAGGCGCCACCTTGCCAAGAGTCCTTTCTGCCCGGCTGCCCATCTCTGCCCATCCTACTGGTCTGGATGGATGTTTCTTTAACTCCTTGGTTGTCAGACTTCCACACAGTTTGATTTTCTGTCAGTTCTGGTTATTTTTTGTTTTTAAATTGTTGTTGTCCTTCTTTGGTTGTGAGAGGAGACACAGTGTGTCTACCTATGCCTCCATCTTGGCCAGAAGTCAGTGGTCTTGGGTCTTTATTTGGAATTTTGGTGATGTTTTTGTGACCAGAAATATTCCATTAGGAACTTAACTCCTGTTTATATCAATTAGCCTATGGTAAAACTGATTTTATTAGAAGTTGTTTAACTTAAAGTCGTGGTTTCCAAGAACACATTGAGCACATTAGGTGACTATTTACTGCACATATGTGCATGTACGTCAGAGTGTGATTCCTGTGCAGAACCTAAGCACTGAAGCTGGCTTTTTGTAGGGGACCATTCTGCGTGTTGTGGGCCCAGTTCCCACTGGGAGATGCACAGGACCCACACCCATGGATAGGTTCTCCCATGGGGGATCAGGCCTGCTATGTACCTAGGCTGCTTTGAGTCTTGCTTTTTGCTAAAAACTCCCTCACCTGGATTTGTGGCCAACATTTACTGCAAAATAACTTCCTAAAATCCATGTTAAACCTTCCTAGGACCAGTGTAACCGGTTCAACCACTTTTGCCCTTTTCATTTGCAAATATCCCTCTTCTGTGATGTGATTAGTGGCGTTGGCTCCTTTGTTTTCTGTAAAAGGTAACCACCTAAAGTGAACCTGTGCATAGTAAATGAGGACCATCAGGTACTGTGCCTAGAAACCCAATAAAGGGTTTCTCCCCTTGAGAGAAAAGCCATGCTTGCCCTTTTCTTCCATAGGACTTGGTAGTCCCTGTGAATGTCTCATTTCATCCATGAAATGACTTGGACACTGCGTCAGTGTTCGCATCAGCTTTCGCCTGGAGGTCACCTGTCTACCTCCAGAGTACTTAAGCTTCGGCTTCAGGCCCAGCTGGCTGGGCCACAGAAAATGGGAAAGCTGTTCACACCTGGCCTGTGCTCCTTTTACCAAGCGGCAGGCCCACACGGGCCAACTAGAGTACATGTATGAGAGTGCAGCCTTTTTGTTCTTACGAAGAAGCCGTACAGGCTAGCAGAAGCACTGCTCGAAAGGCTCAGGGCTCTCAAACAAAGCCCAGGGCCTGCCAAAGACAGGGTGGCTAAGAAAGATCCTCCCCAGTGCCCAACGCCACCACCAAGAGCTACTCATCAAGCCATGCTCCCAGAGGAATGCAGGGGATGTGCCTGTCTCAAATCCTGGCCATGGATAGAAGAAGAAAACAAAAAAAATCAACCCTAAGAATTTATTACAACAAACCAATATTCATGCATGTTTGCAGCACAAATTTATATAAAAAACAGGGTCCCAAAACACCCTGAAGCAGAAAATTTAATCTTAAGGGTAATGGTTGGTAATACCTCAGGCACCCAGCAAAAGCAAACAAATATTTTCTGGAAGAATTCATTCATAACCTAGACCTGGAAAAATCCCCACAGATAAAGTCATGAGAAAAGTGAATAGCCGACAGTTTTAAATGAATCGATTAGGTAACTAATCTACATGTACACAGAAAAGCTAAGAAATAAGACAAGATAAGTAACAGCCAGCAGAATCAGACTCACAAAGACATCAGGCACCGGAATTATCAAATTCTGAGTATATCTATAAAGTAATATATTTAATATGTTTAAAGCAATAAGAAATTTAAAAACATGGTCATAAAAATACTGTTATAAAAAACAACTGAGCAAATATTAAGAAGTTTCAAAAAACCCACTAGGTTCTAAAAATAAAAAAATACTAAAATTAAAATAAAAACCAAAATGGATAGATTTAGCAACAGATTAAAACAAGAGCAAAATAAAAGCATTTGCAGACAAAAACTGAACTTTGTCACCAAGAGACTCCCACTTAAGGCAAGTCTACCCAAATTCTGGTGGAAAAAAGTTATACCAGGTAAATGGTCAAAACTGCAAAAATTATTAAGCAAAATATGGCAAATATGTGGGTGAATGTAGATAGACAGCCTCTTTAAACAACAACACAATCTTATGTGATTAATAATTTTCCTTAAGTAAGCTAACTACCCAATACCTACGGCAAGGGAGAGAGAGGAGTGAGTTAAGACGTTCTGAGGTGTTACTGGGGAGAGGGGAAGGGGGAAAGAGATTGACCAAATTTAGACTTCTTTAAGTAAAGTACACATACTAAAATTTCTAGGATTGTGGCTAAAATTTAGAAATAAAATATGTAACAAACTAGCACCGGAAGAAATGTGATCAGAAAACAATGATCAATCCACAGAAAAATTTGAGAAAGAAAATAAACCAAGGCAGAATATATGGAAAGTATACCGTGAAAGAGATAAATCCAAATTCATTAAGAATAAATGGAATAGATGACCCAGTTAAAAGTCAAATGTTGTCACACTGATTTTTTTAAAAAAGAAAAGAAAAAGGAAATAGGATCATTAGGAGAGGAGGGGATGCCGTGGGAAAGCGGGGGAGACACAGAAAACTTACTTCTCCAAGGGTTTAAAAAGCAAAAATATCCCCACGTGAGCTTTTGCCCTGCCAGCCTTGACCCTAAGTTAAAGCCAATGTAATACTTGACCTTTAATGTACACAAAAATCGCCTGGGGACTTACTGAGATGCAGATTCCGATTCAGCGGTTCTGGGGCGGGGCCAGCGATTTTGTGTTTCCGGCAAGCTCCCAGGTAGTGCTGGTGCTGTTAGCTCTGGACACAATTTGAGTAGCAAACAACTGGAGTGTATGGTCAATGTAGACTTAATTGTTTTACAAATAGACTAATAACTAAGGTAGATGTAACACAGAGAAAAGCATGGAGAGGCCCAAGAGCTAACTGTAAGACCAAACTTCAAAAGGTTTATTTGGTTGGTTTTTTAAGTTTGATACCAAGACTCCACAGGAAGCAAAACCTTACCTTTATCATAGCCTTTATCTCAGTATAAATGTTCATGTGTTTCACTGTCAAGATCCTAGTGTGTTTGATTAAAAAGTGCTGCCCTGCTCTGGCTGGTATGACTCGGCTGGACATCGTCCTGCAAAGTGAAAGGTCACCTCAGGTTCAACTCCTGGTCAGGGCACACACCTGGGTTGCGGGTTTGGGTCCTGGTCAGATGGGTTGTGCAACAAGGTGACTAACTGATCGATGTTCCTGTCTCACGTCAATGTTTCTCTCCCTCTCTTTCACCCTCCCTTACCTTTCCTCTAAAAAAAAAACACAAAAAAACTGCTGTGCCAGCAGTTTTGGGTATAGGACTGTTGTGGACCCATTAGAATATGTCTGAGAATACTGGGATCAAGGAAGAAAATATAATTACTTGTTACTACAATAAATATTCCGTCTCAAAATCTGTTTTTCAGGAAATGAAGTACTGAAGTAAAATTCCAAATCATTACTCACTCGGGGTTTTATCTTTGTTATCTGAAGACAAAATAACACTGACCTAATTTTCGCTTTTAAGTGGATGGCCAGTGAGCATGGTCTAGGCAGAGCTTTCTCCTCAGATGTGCCATTCTTTGAAAAGAGAGAGATGCCCCATTAGCTTAAAAGCAGCCGAGAAAAACCTGACACAATGAAATAAAATACATCTATGTAAAATGTAAGTCATATGAGAGTGCTATTATCTTCTGTATTTAAAGAAAACACCGTAGAGGGACACCGAAATTGCCAGTTGCTGAGTTTGAAGTAGTAACACACAGAGCTATATATAGCTAGATATAAAAACCTTTAGAAAAATCTCTGGTCCCATACAGGGCTTTTCCAAACAGTCATCTACCTTTGATTCACAAAGCATGAGACCTGGAGAGACAGCAAAGGTAAAATCTCCCGTGACCTGTCCCCTCCCCACGGTCAAACCGCACAGCATCGGAGATGAAAAGTCCTTCGGAGGCAGCGATGAAGTGGTCATATCAGGTGTTGCGACATCGGTTCCTTCTGCGGTCCCCGCACGTTTGATGGACAATTTAAAAACCTCACTGGCACAGAAAGGAGACATACTTCCAAACACAGTAGGAAACGCAGTCGACACTGCGACCTCAGTCCGTAAAGTAAACGATAGTGAGCATATCAATCATCAGCGTGATTTACTAATGAGGGCCACTTTCAAAAGCCACGTGACAAACAAGTGCCTTCCACTCCCTGCTCCTTTCTAGGAGGTCAGTGTGATACACACATGATGTGTTGCAGAACTGTGCACCTGAAACCTGTGCAATTTTGTTAACCAGTGTCACCTCAATGAATTCAATTAAAAGGAAAAATAAGATAAAATAGTCCATTTGAAAACCCTCAGTGGCCGAGAGAGGCTCTGTCAAGGTTTGAAAATAAACATCCTGATGATCCCGGTGATTTTTGAGGGTTTTAGTTGTTACTTCAAGGATAAGAAAAGTATGGCAATAGAAAGATCATTTAAACATTTTTAATTTAACTAAATATATTGGGGTAGCACTGGTTAATAATGTAACTTCCAGGTATACAATTCTATGATACATCTGTATATTGCACTGGGTGCTCACTGCCCAGAGTCTGGTCTCCCTCCATCACCGTATATTTGATCCCCCAAGTCCCCCCAATCTAGAAACCCCCAACCCCCCCACTCTGGAAACCACCACACTGTTGCGTGTGTCTCTAAGTTTGTTCATGTTGCTTGTTCATTTGTTGCATTCTGTGTCCTCTGACAATGGCTGGATAAAGAACAGGTGGTACATGTATACAATGGAATACTACTCAGCCATAAAAAATGATGAAGTACTGCCATTTGCAACAACATGGGTGAATCTTGAGAGTATCATGCTAACTGAAATAAGTAGATGCAAAAGGAAAAGAACCACCAGGTTTCACTCAGAGGTGGGATAGAACAATCATTTTTAAAGGGAGAAATTTTACTGGGACATCAAAGATGGATGAATTAAACAATCAGTGAATCTCCTAATGCTACCAAATTAAACAACACTCATATTAAGACTTAAGATACTGCACACCATCGGTTCACCCCCAAACATATTACTGTAGGAATCCACCTAAAATTATTTCAAAAAATAGTTGCTGGCAATAGGGATAAAGTTGTTACCAAGGGATAAAGCCCCCAACAGATCCACAAATCTTAACCTGTGAATTATTTTTTAAAAACTGGTAATGGAAGAAAAAAATGAATTTCCATCCCCCAAAATAGAATAAAATAAATAGGCAAGTTAGAAGCCAAAATAAAACCAATGCTGAGATAACATTTTCAAAGTGTGTCAGCTGGATATTTACTAAAAGCGATAATTATCGTATTTCAGTTTCAATTCAGAAAACTCTCCTAGGTAACACATGTTAATCATTGGTAAATTTCTCCTATAAACACAATGTATGAGAATGTTCATGGTAGACTTTTCAATATGTTGAAATAAACTGGATTATTATAATAGTTCTAGCCAGTAATACCCTAGATAGTATAAAAACAATGACAAGATTCATCTGTGAGATCATATATATTTACATACATAACATACATTATAGTTGCCATATCTTTGATGAAAACATTTTTATATTCTTTTTAAATATATTTTATTGATTATGCTATTACAGTTGTCCCATTTTCCCCCTTCATTCCCCTCCACCCTGCACACCCTCTCCCACCCACATTCCCCCCGCTTTAGTTCATGTCCATGTGTCATAAATTCTTTAGCTTCCACATTTCCCATATTATTCTTACCCTCCCCCTTTCTATTTTCTACCTACCATCTATGCTACTTATTCTCTGTACCTTTTCCCCCTTTCTCCCCTTCCCAC
>PVKM010044063.1:0-12301 GCA_004027735.1 Carollia perspicillata | reverse complement strand
CCAAAGCTGTGAAGGGGTCTGCACTCTCACTAAGACCACATGGTTCCCCCCCTAATGGCTGCCATATCTGGGTTTAAATCCCCGCACCAATCTTCCTCTGTACTGATCTTCCAATCTTCCAATCTTCTTCCGACTCCTCCTACAATCAGTTACACCTGCCAGCATCCCTGTATTATCCCAAGTTTACTGGGCTGCCATCGTGAGTCTGGGCAGATCTGGACCAATATCCTGGAGCCAATCTTCTTCCAGCTCTCACGCAGGCGATGTAACCAGGGAGAGTTGCCTCCCAGTTACGTCTTGGGTGAAAGTCACTCTCTCCTCCCTGGCTCAAAGCTTGGCCACAGCTATTTAACATATCTATGCAACCAATTAAAGGTTATAGATATGTTAAATGACCATGCCAGAGGTTAGCTGCAAAGCTGTTGCTGAATAAAACAGCTCTCAGTGGCCCTGCTCCATTTGTCCCTTCCCCAACTCACACCTGTGAGGGGGAAAGGGTGAGGACATCTTAATATTTCCTGGACACCTTGGGTTTTGGACCCCATTCCAAATACCTTTCTTGCCCCCCCCCTTGGCTGCACTCTGTATCATTCTAAAAAAAATTTGAACAATGTAGATAGTGTAAGGAAATTCAATACCCAAAAATGTTACTGTCATTCATCTTGAGTTTCCTTATATGTATCTACCCTTTTTGAGTTGTTAATATTCATGAATCAATTTACCTTTCTTTCTCGATTATATATGTATGTGTATATATATGTAATCTGATATATATATAAATTCACATAAATAAAGTGATGACAAATTCTTTTTCTACTGTGCACACTTAACATGTGTAAATCTGTATATAAACACACCTCTTTCTACTTATAACATATATTGCTTTTTATAATCAGAGACAAATGCATGCCATAATGTTGTGAAACATTAAGCAATGTAGGGAAGTGTAAGTAGGTCATGAAAATTCTCCCTAATCCTACCCACCCTTCCAAGCAACCAACACAAGTTTGGTATAGCTTTGGGCTCGACTTGACCTTGACCACTGGGACAAATTGGCCAACTAGAGATGAATGTTTTCTGGTTAGAATGAACACTTTTCTTAAACTTTCCTCCCTTTTTATCTTTTCTTCTGTCCCCAGGTAAACAATGTTAGGAAGCAAGGTGTACCTTTCCCTACCTTTGTCCATGTTCATATAAATATATACAAACATACATGTATATGTTAATAATGGAGGGAGGGATGTTCATCTTTATTTTATGAAAAGGGATTTTGTTACATTTTTTCTATACCTTGCTTGAGTCATGAACCAGAAAACACATGTGGAACCCCCTCCAAATGAACTGGCATAGATTTAAGGCATTCAGATTAGTGGCTGCATAATGATCCATGGTCATGGGCACCATCTAGTACTGTCTTCTCCCTGACTCTTCACCACTACAAAGCATCAGGCACACAACTTCTGGGTATCCCCCTCCCCTAGCTGGTCTGGAGGTGGGGAAGCCTGGGGAACTCTATTTCTTTTCTATTCTCCTCAAGCCTATGCTTTTGACATCCGAAAGCCAAGAAAAGACTCCCTTTGTTCTTTTTTTTCTGCTGTCAGGCTCTTTCTCCTGACAGAAGGAACATAGGCTGGTGTGACTGAGTGAGGGGAAAAAAAAAGGCAATGAGAGTGGGAGTGAGTGTAGGAAAAAAATGTTAATATTTTTAAAATATTCTTCCACCACACAATACAATACTTTTGTGACACTCTGCAGTTTGCAAAGCCCTTCCCATGTTGTATTCAAAATGCACACTCACCCACTGTTCCCACTTCCTTCAAGATCAAAGTAGCTGTCCTTTCGCCAGGAAGCCTTTGCTGATACCCAACTAACTGAGAGCTTCTTCTCTGACCTCCCCATCCCACCCCACACCAAAAAAAGATGTTTTGGAAAACCAATGAGTGAAAATTCACATGAATTGGGGAACATGTTTTGTTATAAAAAGCTTCACATTTTCGCAAAAAGAGAAATGATAAAATAATGAATGCTCATATACCCATCACTGAAGGGCACTCTGAGGATAACTCTGAACCCACGCTAACTTATTTTAAAAGATAAAAACCTCTTAACAAATTCTAACTAATATTTAGAACTTGTGACATGGCGCTTAACAGAGCTCACACCTGTGTCTCATAAAACCGCCTGGTATTGAAGAATTTATCAGAGAAAAATCAGATCTGGACAGTCATGAAAATGGCCAAAACAGATTTTATTCAGAGCTATTGCAATAAGAGAAAAGAGGCCTCAATTCTGAATGCACCATAAACAAGTAGGTATTTATAGCCAAGGAGCAGGGTGGGAGGCCACTGGATGGAAAATTACTTTAAAGGAAACATCAGAGGTAAAGGGGAATTTCTGGCTAAACTAACCTGACAAGATTCTTGCAGAAAGCAGGCCAGGGTAATCGGATATGACCTAGAGAATGGTGAGGGATGAGGAATTTGATCAGATACCAAAGGTGAACAGGTATTAAGGGTGGGGTTCAGTCTAAACTAACATAGTAAGATTCTTGCTAAAACAGGGCAAAGCAAAGACGAACACAGAAGCCCAATGTCAGGGCCTAGTTGAGAAGGTGACTCAGAGGAGACTGATGGGATTTTGGTCAAGGAGAGAGTCTTTGTCAACCTTCAGGCCAGGTTTTGGGAAGTGAGATAGTATAGGTACTGTTGCATCCACTCATTCTCTATTCTTGCAACACCCAACCCCCCACTTTTCATTTGGGTTCAACCCTTCCCTCCACTTTTAGCTTAACAAATGTAGGAAGTGCAGCTTTACTTCCTACAGAGGTGAGAGAACCTTTGACCAAGCCTCAAATCAGGAGCATCCCATGACCCTTCCAAAGCCAGTGAAACACAGGGATACTTGAGGATGCTGGGACAGAGGCAGACTCTCTCTTTCACTGAACTTGATGCTTTGAGGATATAAGTGGAGCGTTTCTGGCAGCTATTTTGCCACAAGGAGGAGGGAGCCTGATGCAAATGGGTTCAACACAGGAATGCAGAGCTGAGAGATGGTAAGAAACTGAGTGCTGAGGACGCAGTTGGACCAGCAGCACCTAAAACTAAATCAGTTATTTAAGCCAACGAATATCCTTTTTGGCTTGAGCCAGTGCGAGCTGGGTTTTCTATTTCTTGCCCGGAAGAGTTCTGATACCCATGAGTCAGGACAGCAAAGAAGATGTTAACCAGGAATCAGAAGGGGCAGTCTGAACACACACTACATTATGGATCCCATGCTAATGAATGGTGTTTCACCAGAACACAGTAGTTTCAGGAGCTGGGTTTGGGGTCCAAGAACTAGGTGGATGTCAATGTCAGAACACAGACCTCCTGACTCCATTGCTTTTTCTCCCATTCCCCACTTAAAAAGCCATCTGTGAAGGTCCAGGGAGGGAGACTATGCCTCATGGGGAAGGTTCCAAAACAGTAACATTGTATCTCTCTCCATCTTCACTATTACTAAGGCACCTCTTCTGGCCAATAATCTGTTCTTATTTCCTTCAGTCTCTAATTGATCTGGATTTCCTAGCCAGTCCTGAGAGTGGAGCTGACAGAACCCAGCATCAGATACAGGCCTTCCACATCAGGAAAAAATGGATTCAGAGATGCATCCCTCTATTTGGGCCTCTTCACTGTCATCCCGTGTGGCAATTAAGGTAAAGTTCCCGTGGTAGCTGAATCCCAATCACCCTCCACAGTGGCATCCAAGCTGTTTGTTCTCTGACCAGAGAGATGTAACTGACCATTGGGTGTCTGAGTTCAGCTGCAAACTGCCAAGCAGTCCCCTGGGCAAAGCATGAAGGCTGAGGGCCAGTCTCTAATAACTCCCACAAGTGATGGCCAAGGCCAAGCTCTAAAATCCATCCATAAAACAAGTCAGTTGGTGTGCCCGTAAAACACAGGAATGTGTGCTTCTAACGGGATGCAGGTCCAAAGAACTGAAGTCAGTCTGTAGCCTGACTTAGCACTTTTGATGTCCAGCAAAAGCCACATTGGCTCAAGGCTGTTATTGTCTCTGTCTCTTTATCCCTCTCTGGTAGATAAAAGCACAACTTCCCAGTAAAGGAGTAAGCACCAGTTTTTTGCCTAGTCAGAAGGGCAAGTCAATTCAGTGACTCAGTTTCAGCCCTAGTCCTAGTCCTAGTCCTAGTCCTAGTCCTAGACTTAGAGCTGCAATTGTTTTGTTTGGCCATTGGTCAAGACTAGACAGAGAGCCATGGGAAAACAGGAACCAAAGTCATGTTTTTTAAAAAATTATTTTATTGGTGTTCAAGTTCAGTTGTCTGCATTTACCCCCCACAATTATCCCCCTACCCCAGACATCCCCATCTACCTCCCCTGCTTCCACCCTGCCTCAGTTTTGTCCATGTGCCCTTTATAGTTGTGGAACCAAAGTCATCTTAAGAAGCAGGTCAATGACCTCTTTGTACTTTATTCAATAAATCTTGCCTTAGCCTCATGGTATTGCTGAATTTTTGCAAAGAAGACGTCAAAACACTCTTCCTGCAAAGTAGTTAGAAATGATATTAGTTAGGTCTTAAACCACAGCTTACCATTACTCTGCTCTAATACAGCTATATAAAATAAAACAGAATATTTTGTTAAAAAGTTAAATGTAATTCTCAGTGAGATATCTTAACTACAGATCATATGCAATTAATTGAAGGCGTGATTCAAAGACATACACTCTACTACTATTTGGTAACTTTCTGTCAAAACTACCTGTTGAAACTACATCTTAATGTTTAATATATGTTGATGCATTCTATAAATGCTAACACATCATACAAATGTAAAATTGTAATATCCACCTGACCCTTCCCTCAGTTCTGCGGAAGATGGGGTTTTATGCTTCCAAGAATGGCCTTCTCAAATCTTCTTTATATCTCTAACCAGATGGAAGCTGGGCTTCCACCAGAAGGTGGAAGGTGAGTAGGGATTCCACCAAATCCCTACCCACCAGATACGCAACAGTGAAAATCACACTCAAAGTGAGGAACCACAGTTTCCACTCTCCTCAGAATGGAACCACTAAAAATCACATTGAGAGCATAATAAGGTTTAAAAATAGACACAAAGCAGTTTCTCATCAAGGAGTACCCAGATGGGTGTCATGACAGGTGGAAATGGATCACTCCAGGTAGCTAAGTTCTATAGGATCAGAAGAAAGAGATACCCAATGTATTTACAGGATGGGAAGTTGTTATCATGGAAATGGGAGGTAGAATAGAAATTCTAAAAATGTGTCCCTGTCTTCCCAATAAATGCAGTTTCCCAAATAAAGGGTAAGTTTGCGCAGCAATGTTCAATGGGGCCTGCCCCTCTTTCTTACAAGTTTGTGTGGCAGGACATCACCCTTGAAATCACTTCCTGTGCTCTTTTTCTCCACATAGTTCCTGTTACCCCGAACTCTCTCCACCCACTCTGGCAGCAACTAAATTTTATGACATTTACTTATTTAAGGAAGGGGATGCAGGAAAGCACAGAGAAGCCTTTAGACTCCAAACTTCTCATACTGGGAGTTGCAAAACTTGGGCCTTTGAGCTTCTAGAGCCCACCTCTAGGGATATCAGGGCATAGAAAAATTATTACTCAGGACAGAGAAGTACCTGCCTCCTAACAGTCCTTGAGTCTGGGGAGAAGGAAAAGGGAATGGAGCTAAGGGTGATGAAAGGGAGAAAAGTCTGTTGGGCCTGGGATGAAGGGGCCACACACACCCACAGAGAACCCCCCTGAGAGGTGCAGAGGCCTCCCAACACCCCTCAAATGTCTCCTGGAATAAGCGCTCTCGTTACCAATCCCAGGACTGCCTGGAGTCCCACTGCCCCCCAGACATTGAGTATCTGCTGTCCTTATTAATGAGTTCAATTAGCAAACAAGGATATGAGGGAACAAGAATACAAGTGAAGCCCACTTTTTAATAAGAGAGTGGTTCTCAAATGTTAGCATGCATCAGAAGGCTTGCTAAGCACAGATTGCCAAGTGCCATCCCCAGAGTTTCTCACTCAGTAGGTCTGGGGTGTGGACAAGAAGTTACATTTTCAACAAGTTCCCAAGGGATGCTGCTGCTGTTCGTTTCAGGAACTCCACAGAATGTTAAACACATCACACACACACACACACACACACACACACACACACACACACACACACCCCTGTGAGGCTAGCCTGTTGAATGGGCTTCTGCACTTTTCACAACAGCAGACACTCTTAGGAGAAAATTGGAGTTTAGAGAGGCGGAATAACTTGATCAAGGCCACATAGCACAAAAGGATGCAGACCCAACTAAAATCCATTCCATGGCACAGCTAGGGTGGGGCCTCGGACCCCTGCTGCAGACAGGGTGGGCTGCCTGCACCTGGTTGCAGCAGAAGCCCTGATCTGCCTGCTGTGCACAGAGGCTGGCCGTGGCAGCCAGCCCAGCACACAGGGATGACCGATGCTGCCCAGAGGCGGTGCTCCACACCAGTGCAAACTGCTCTTTCAGGGGATTGCGGACCCCTGCTGCTCCCATTATTTGAGTTATGTGTTATAGCTCTCAAGGGGCAGATTTATCTTGTTTTATCCACTCCTGGAGCACCAGTTTTGCCCGCTTAGTGCTTTTAGCTGTATATATCATTATCACACCCTCTGTTCTTCTGTCGCAGCTAGTTTAGCCCTTTTTGCTTTAATTTCTCTGCTGGTGTTCTCACCAGGGCACAAAAGGAAAAGAAAATGGGCCTCTGGAAGAGAGAGAGGAAGGGGATGAGATCCCTAGCTTCGGTAGGGAGAGTGTTGAGAGCAACGCCCTAGGGTGGGCAGGGGAAGCCCCATTTTTCATCTCCTTTCTACAGGAGGCAGTATGGTAAGAGGACAGAGCAAAGGCTTCCGAGCTCTGACCCTGGCCACTGGTCTCCCAGCTGACAACATTAACATTGATAGTGCTAAGAGCTAATGCTTATTGAACACTCTGCCGAGCACCTCATTATTACTCTAGGATGTAAGTACTGTAAGTACTGTTGTTTCCCCATTTTACAGATGAAGATATTGATACTCAGAGTCATAAAGTGACTTGCCAGCTACCATTTGGCAGAACTGAGAGGACTTGAACCTCAAACTGCTCCTCTTTCACATCCAGACTATTAAACTCTCCCTATGACGCATTTTCATCTTTGGTGAAAATGCTGAATTACCTCCAGTTCCATTGTTTCAGGAACTTGGTCTAGGATCTGCCATCTCCGCCACCTTCTTGTCACATTGACCTTCTGTCTCTCAGATTTACTCTTAGAGACTTGTACTGGAAGCCTGGAAAGGCCTCAGTGGTCACTGGTCCCACAGTTGCTCAAAGTGGTCCTTAGACCCAAGGGGGTCTCTGGAGATGTCTCTAGAGCCACAACAGGGGGAAACCAAGGGGAACAGGGCTCCAATCTGCTCACCTCCTCTGCTCTGCCCTCAACACATGCACAGCTGCTTCCAGGAGAGAGACGCACACTGACCTGTCAGACTTGCTGAGCTTCAATATACAAGTAAAGGTTCAAGAAAATTAAAAGAAAACTTGGAAACCACTGCTTTTGTTCAGCCTTCCTACTTTACAGACAGGAAATTGGGAACTCATTTGTCTCTATAGCTGGGAAACTTAGAGGATCTTGAAGTGACTTACAAAAAGCAGAAACTTACTGTCTGACCAAGAGAATTTTGGGCGGTCCTATCAATATGTGGCGTCTGCTGTGGCAGGAGTGGCAGAATATGTCCTAGCCCAGATCAGTCTCATATGAGGTCTTCAGTAAAATCATCTCTCTCCTCACTCCCCTTTCCATTCCCATTGCCTTGCCCCAAATTCTAACAACCACATGACAAGGTGAGTTACCAGGGAAGGTTCTGTGGGAGTCAACAGCACAGATAAGTTTGATTTTTAATGTTCTGACTAAGCTTTTTTCATTTTCCAACTAGACTCAAAATAGATCCTGGTAAAATATAGCCATGATGAAATCTCCTGGATGTTCAGCCCAAACACAAAAAATCTGAAGCAAACTTCCACCTGTGACAACGTGGACAGGGGGTAGGGGTGGGAGGACAGAGGCAGAGGGCATCTCTTGTTTCTCTCTGATGCCCCTTTCCCGCTCTGTGTGAGGTTGGCCAGGCTACCATTAAGTGATACCACCTCTACTGACAGGGCAGGTGACACAAGAAAGCCAATCAGATTCTCCTGTCCTGGCATTCAAATCTTGAGCGCTAACTCAGTGAGAAAGGGTAGCAGTTAGGACACAGTGGCCACCCTTAGCTGCATTACCAGGGAATCACAAATACTTGGGACCCCAGGAGGGGCCCTGACTCCTGATCTCCCTGTGGACTCTTTATTCATCAGCTTCCCAGTGTCCTTCTCATAAATACCCTTTGGCTATTGTTTATGTCAGAGTTGGTCTCTCTGGCTTGCCATGTACAGGTGGTTAAAACTGACCCTAAGCGAACCTATCCCCAGTTACAGCTTGCTCACACCATTAACTGGGTATCAAAGATGCAGTTATGGTCATCCTGAGCCATGGAAAGCTACCTGACTTAAGAAAATGTTATCTATTAAGGAAGAAAACAAGTTGTAAGAAGTTCCCCATGGCCCTCAGAGTTTGCCATGAATTGAACCTGAATTTCAAGCCCATGTGTATCAGCTATCTATTGCTGTCTAATGAACCCTCCTGAAACTCAGTGGGTAAAAACAGTAAGAATCTATTGTTGCCCATGGGACTATGGGTCAGTCTTATTGTCTCAGCTGGGGTCCATGGTCTGGTCAGCTGTGATTTAGGTCGATGGTTTTGCTAAATGTATGGTGAGCTGTCTCTCACATTTGGTGAATTGGCTAGCCATAGAATAGTGCACCTTTGCTATTTTCAACAGGGTCTTTCCTCCAGCAGGGTAGCCCAGACAGGCATATATATATATATATATATAGCAGAGCTGTGCAAGGCCTCTGAGCTCTCACTTCTGCAGCATTCTGTTAGATAAAGTAAGTCCCAAGGCCAACCCCAGCCCAAGGTCTGGGGACATAGACTCCACACCTCAATAGCAGCAGATGCAAAGTCATATCGCAATGAGCAGGGCTGGGAGGTTGGAGAATTGAGACCATTTTTTGCCAGCCATCTACCACACTGTATAAAATTAGTAATACAGCTTAACAAAATAGTGGGCCCAGAGAGATTCAGTTACTTGTCCAAAATCACAGATTGTTTTAGAACAGGATTTCTCATCCTCGGCACCACTGACATTTTAGACAGGATCATTCTTTGTTCAGGGCTGTCCTGTGTATAGTATGATGTTTGGCAGCATCCCTGGCCTCTATTCAGTAGATGCTGGTGTAACCCCTTCTCCCACTCCAGTAATGACAAAGAAACCACATCTCTTGGTGTTGTCCAGCGTCTCTGGTCCAGGGGGTGGTGGGGAGGGAAGGGTTGTAGGGAATCCTTGTTCCCCAGCTGAGAAGCACAGTGCTAAAGTCAAGACTAGGACTTCCACACTCCCCTCTGCCCAGTACTAGTCTCTTATGAGAAAATAATTCTCAGTAAACTTCAAAATGAGAAGCAGCCATGACTGTCACTCTAGTTTGGGAGTGACAAAAGGAGCCTCCTTTTCTTTCCTCTCCATCTTCATTTGTTCTGTCTTGGTTCTCCACAGATCTAGACCCCAGATACCTGAAAGGTTCTGCAGAACGACTGGGCAGCCCTCCCTTCCCAGCCCCACCACTCACATTGCCTACCAGACCCAGTTGTCTACAACAGGAAATTGTCACCAACGAAACACAAACGGGCCAATTTTCAATCTCAGTTAACTTCTATAGCAGTGTCTCCCATGGGCAGGCCATGCCGGCTAGATGCAAAAGCACTTGATGTTTCCTTCGTGGGTCTTTTTCACCCTGTGTCAATTAGCAGGATGAAGAGCAACTAATAATGATGTATGGGCTGTGCTGAGTGGGGCTCCGGCCATGCCCTACCCTGGACACTGCTGGGCCTGATTCTCCAGGGTTTGCCAGAGCACCCGGAATAATTCCCAAGTGCAGATCGACCCAATAAATAAAACTAGAGAGACTTTTGTACTCAAACACATCAGCACTGAAGGGGACTTAGGGATCATTCTGTATAATCTCCTCCTCATATACACATGTCACCTTGACCCCAGAGAGACCAATTGGCTTGTCCAAGGTCAGCCAGCCTGTTAATAACAAATCCATGCCTAAAAGTCAGATTTTATCTCAGTTTTCTCTTTGTACTTTTATTTGCTTTAAAATACATACTTTTTCCTTTCTAATCTGTTTTCCAAACTATCAACACCTTATCCTTAATTGAAACTTAAACTCAACAGGTATTGAATGCCTTATATGCACAAAGCTCTGGGCGAGGAGACTCAATCTCTGTCTGCAAGGAGCTCACAATCTAATTAGAGACAGGAGGCTAGGTGAGGAGGGGAAGACAGGTGCAAACATAACTAATACATAAGTCAGAACTTGTTCCAACCCAAGAGCATTGGCGAGGTGTGGTGGGCACAGAGAACAGAGATTTGTTCCGTGTCGGAATGTCGGTGTGGCTTTTGTCCTCCACAGGTGTCTCTGAAGACAAAATCGATCCATCTTCAGTCCTAGGCTAGAGTGATGGGAAAGACCAGGGCCTGGGACCTGAGACAGTGACCCTTTGTGTCCACAGCTGGCACCAGGGACGGGAAATTCTGATAAATTCAGAACCACTGCCATCTGGTGGTCATATTAGAGACAGCCAGGGAGCATCTCTAAAATTTTCCTAGAGCTTCTGGGGATTTTATTTCAAAAAGTGGGTTGTCTGTATAAAATGACCCAATTTATGTACAGTTGAAAAGCTATATAGAGTTGCAGATAAACGTATAATGATACATCCAAAAGAAGACTCACCAAAACATTAAAAGAAGTATCTCTGAGTGATTTATCTGTGAGTATCTCTGGTGTGTATTTTGTTCTATGAACTATCATTTGATGTTTTAAAAACAGTGACTATAGATATTTTTAACCATTGAAAACAATAAAATTCTATTCATTTTGAAGAAAAAAATGGAGAGACTGGGGTTTCCTGAACAGGGATAAATTATTATGTTACTCCTTTGTGCTGACTAGCCTTTTAACAGGAATAAAACCAGGTCAAAATGAAACTGAAGAGTAGCAGGGAAGAGATGTTATACAACGGCAAGGATAATAGCCAGTCAGTAAGAAAGACACTTTATACTTACATGACTCCAAGCAGTTTACAAAGCACTACGATGATCCTTTAACTCACAACATGCCCATCCCGGTTCATGGCACACGGTGGTTCTAGAAAGCTCTAGTCTTATCTGTTGGAGCCTAAACTATATTGTCATTTATCTGATTGAATCGCGTTGATATCCGGCACTGTGCCTAGAACTCTACACGCATCACCACATTTAGTCCTCGCTCCATGGGGCAGACACTGTGATCCTTACTGAAGAGATGACGTTACTGAAGCTCAGAGAGCTGACACTTCACCACTAACTCAGGACACGAGATCAGGGCACAGAGAACATTGCATTTGGCTTTATATCCCCAGTACTTGCACGGTGGGGCCCAGTGGGTGAGTGGACAACTAGAGATAGATGGTGTGTTGGTAAAAGTACAAACTGAAATAGGAGGAAAAAAATTGTATCAAAATGAACCTTTATTGACTACTTACAATGTACTAGACAGGCTGGTATGTGCTGAGAGTAAATAAGAAGGTCACTATTTTGTGGGAGGATCAGAATTCCGTGATGATGATGATGATGTTGATGATGATGATAATGATGATTCCACTGGAATCCCAATAGAAAACAGAGGAAACAATTGAGCACAATTAGGAGAGCTTGTTAATAATTACAAAATGTGGAGAAGTGTAGTGATGCCCAAGCTGCAAGTCTCAGCATCACATGGAGGGCTGGTTACAACGCAAGCTCCTGGGCCTCATGCCTCATTTCCAGTTCATAAGGACTGGGGTGTGGCCCCAAAACTTGCTTTTCTAGTAAGTTCTCAGGAGATGCTGACACAGCTAATGCAGGGAAAACATCATGAGGGCAAGAGCAGTAACCTCAGTGGAGGAGCTGTTACTGCCCCAGCACTGCAGGGACAAGGAAAAGGAAGAGGGAGTCCTGTAGGGAAGACCACCTTGAAAGGGGATGCTCTTGGTGGTGGTCAATGCTGTCGTTCAGGAAGAAGGTCTGAGAATAAACACTGCAGCCCCCTCCTGCCTCCCACCTAACCCAGCCAGAGTTGATGAGATTCAAAT